>CAIGRP010041955.1:1384-15113 GCA_903798385.1 Fraxinus cuspidata
CCCCCCCCCCCCCCCCCCCTTCTATGGTCATTTGCAGGAGACAAAAACATGAATGGTCCAAGAAGTAGTCTGTTTTTTGATGGAAATAATTGAAATGTTATAATTGTTTAGAAATGCATATAGACAAAAATATTTTTTTAATTTAGGCGAATGAATTTCTTGATTCAAATGAGGAGGCTAAGGTAGCAGAGTTTGCATTGTTAAATTAATTGATTGACCATTTTCAGTGAATTTGTGAGGCAGCGAAGTTGATTGGGTTTAAAATAAATTCTCTTTCTTAAAAGTTTGCACGTCTTTTCCATTTTTCAAACACATTACCAGAAATTTTACCTTTCCAAACACGTTTTCTCTCTCAACATTGTTTAGGAGGAGAAGAATAGATAGGACGATGGAAGATGTTTATTTTATATTTGCACCATTTTGTCACCGTTAATGTTCTTGTTTGATTTCTGTTTTGATTTTTAATGTAGATTAAAACAGCTGATGATTTTATTTTGAAGCTAGATTATGGAAGCTGCTGCTCAGGAGCTTAATGTTCCTAAAGACGCTGAAAATGATGGGGACATGTCTTCTATTGGACTTGACGAGAAGGAAAATGCAGGGACTGAATGTTCAGCTAATAGCAACATCCTCCATTTTAGACATTGTAAGGTTAGAATTAGTAGAGAATCGGAATTTGCAATCAAGAGCTGGTAAATGAAGTTCTTCCAGGTTCGAGTCTGTAAGTTTCTTCATATGGTAAAAATGAGA
Source organism: Fraxinus cuspidata (assembly GCA_903798385.1). Classification (NCBI taxonomy): domain Eukaryota; kingdom Viridiplantae; phylum Streptophyta; class Magnoliopsida; order Lamiales; family Oleaceae; genus Fraxinus; species Fraxinus cuspidata. The sequence goes on from CAIGRP010041955.1 coordinate 2,135, forward strand.
TAACGGTTACTCGTATATGGGGTGAGGCAACCAGTGAGAAAGGGGTTAGTACACAATGAATAAAGAGTGTGGGAAGATATTAACATCATCGAGGGTTGAACTGGCAAAGGAAACCACGAGGCTAATGCTCCATCCAATTTCATTGGTACCTGATCAGCTACCCTTGGGGCAAGGACTACAAGCTTATTCTGATGTCCCAAAACATTCGTTAGAAGATGCATTTGGACACGTATTTGAAGATTTGACGAGGGATTTGATAACGCCAAACATGGATTATGGGGCATGCTCTAATGAAAATATTAGTATATGAAAGCAAGTATGCAACAATGAGCTAACAAAGCACAATAACGAGGATTATGACGAGACCACATGAAACATAAAACTAGATTCTTTTACTTTATGGTTTTGGGTTTCATTAACTAGTTAAATTTTCTATAATGTACTTTAATTGGTTGTATTTTATGTCACATGTCATCCTCTTAAAGTTTGTACTTTTTATTCTAATAATGAGTAAATACTACGCCTGGGTGGTAGTCTGAATAACAAGAAAAGTCTCTTATTACCAAGGTACCAAAAAAGACTGCAACCATAAATGTTTTGAACTTACTCAGCCAAGTTGTCAACTTTATTCATTTAACTTTAATCGTCAACCAATCTAAAACGACAGACACAAGTTAACCTGTTGGGAGCAACGATGGAGACGACGTGACCTGGCTTGAGGCCGAGTTGGATAAGCCCACGGGCCAGGCACAGAGCTCCATCAACAAGCTGCATGCCGGTTTTCCGCCAGACACCCATTATTGTCACCGTCGAGTTTGGATGGAGCGTCGACAGGCGACTAAAGCACTGGCAAATGTGGGGCTCCGAGTAATTAGCCATGAACTTGGTGTGCAAGCTTGTAACTTCACTCTCACTGAACAAACAGGGAGATTGAGCAGTCCATTGCAGGATTGGATTATATTATCCACGAGACACTGACAAATTATTTTCATTTTTGGTGCTACTTCCACCCCCACATGATCATTCGTGTTGGCTTGATCGACAAAATTATGTGATTTTTCATATGTTTGAGCCTCATGTTTAGTATAGAATGCATTTTGTAATAGTAGATTGATAAAAATATTTGATTAAAAATTAAAGAAAAGTTTTTGAATTGCGTATAATATTATTTTATTGAAAAATGTATGGTTGAAAGAATATAAAGAAAAATGAATTTTAAAAAAAATGAAAATCAAACGAAGGCATAATGCATTTCTTGTTTATATTTAGAGACTTCTATTTATATTTGAACTTGAACAAACTATTGTGTCTATTCAGACATATTCAGCCTAGTAAACATGTCAATGCGGAGATGAGGTTTTGTGAATCGAGTTTGTCAAAATAAGAATATCTTATACAAACAATATATGTTCTAAAATTAAAATTAAAATATAAACGAAGAAATAATTTCAAAAGAATACATGAAAATTCACAAAACATGAAAAGTTTGTTCCAAATTATCCATGGGAAGTGAAATAACATTTATATACATCCAGGGCATGTTTGGCATTCATTACTGGATTACAATTAACAAAACTTCCACTTCTTTCTCGTTCAATATTGTCGACCAAACAAGCCACTATTGTTCGAGAGATATCCACTCTAGTTCTAAATCCAATTCTCCAGATTCTACATTCTGGAGTTTGAGTGAGACTGCCTGTTTCACCTTCCCATCAACAATCTTAACAGTACTATCATCTATTAGTGCATTGTCGTGTGATTTCAACCATTTTCCAATCTGCATGTTTCCAAACATTCCTGCATTTCCAAATGCCATTGCCGAGCTTATTATTGGCTGCATATCTATTTCAGCTTCCCCCATTATATCGTCCGCCGAAAATGTGTCGTAATCAAAAACTTGCTGTAGTTTAGACAAGATGTAAAATACCAATGCAAGGAACCAACAAATGAAAAAAAAAAAAAAAAAAAAAAAAACCTTAAGGGAAAAAAGAAAGAAGACGGGTTACCAGTTTTATTGCGCCAAAATCTTGTGGAACTGAAAGCATAAGTTCCTCATTCCAGACAGGATTCAAACTGCTCCTAACGACTGCTGTTTGTGCTTTCTAATAACAGAAAGAACCAGCATGAGAAGCTTTATAGAAGTTGGTAATATATACTGCATTTTGAACTGAAGTACTGAACCACCCAGTTTTCAACAACAAAGGAAAAGCAAGCACAATTATACAAGATTTATGATTTGAGCTTAGGAAGATATAGATATGTTTATTGTCCATATATTTTTTCTAATATTAGGACTCAGATTTACCCAAAAAGCTAATGTAGAACAAAAGGTCAGGTCCACAGTATTGAACTACACTGACAGATTTTAACTTCTTATCCTTCCTTAATACTGTCATTAGTGTCAATCAACCTTACCAACCTTACCATAATTTTTTTAACTTATCAGCATTCCATATTCAAGACAATGTGAAAAAACATGAAATAAGAATATGTTAGGAAATTTTACGCCAATTCCCTTTATTTTTATCTACCGGCATGATCTTTTGTTGTCCAGGAAAATATTAACAAACAAGAAAAAATAAGGAATATAATGCACAATAAACGGACCATCAAAGCTTTTCACTATATGAAAAATTGTTACAATCATATAGATTTTCACTCACGAGTTCAATCCCAAAGTATTACAAAGAAAAATTGTCTCTAACTTTGTGTGTTGATAAATATATATATCCTCACCAAACCTGCCTTTCTTCTTCTCCCCAGAAGCTGCTGGCAACTGTGCATAGATATATATCTATCCCAACAACTCTCCAGCCAGCCAATTGAATATATATATAATTCTCAAGACAGAGCCGCAATGTTTGAATATATAACTCACTATTTCAGCCACCAACCTTGCAGGCCAATTGAATATATATATATATATATTCCCAAGACAGAGCCGCCGTCTTATTTTCACAAAGCAGTCGCCTTTTTTTTTTCTTTTTTTGGTTTTATTGGAATAATGGAATACCTCCACAATTTATAGGATCAATAATAACGTTTTTATTATTTGCAGTAGAAATACTCCAACTTTGACTTCTGAGGCAATTACCTAACAGAATATACTAAGCAGATCTCACTGGCCAAAAAATCAGAAGTCTGAAGTTATAATACATAGATTCAGATTATCACATTTTCGATCCCCCAGTTTCGGTCCCTAAAACAAAGGAAAACAGGGAATCACTAACCTGCTTCCCAAGAGTTAAGACGACATAAGGATCGCTTGACAGCATGTCTCGGACAGCTAAATTTGTGCCTTTGATTATTGTGATCTTCAACATTCCAATAAATTCCACCATGCCTTCCTGCAATTGATTTGTAACCTTAAGCGTTGTTTGACTAAGCTTTTGATAAAAGTTTTAGCAGATTTTGATAAAGATGATGAAATGTGTAATTGAAAAGTAGATAAAAAGCTGTGGGTCCATTAAAATTAAAGTTCGATCAGTTGTAGATAAAATTCAGCATAATTTTATCAAACGAAAACTTAAATACAGAAATAGTAATTCACAGAAGCACCAAGAAGCCAGTGAAATCTGTAACTGTCTTATCTTAATTAACTTTTTTTGGCCAGTCTAGTTATTGTGATGTAGATTTAGGTGGTGTTTGATTCCCATTTTACCGAAATTATATTTTTCTCCGTCTTCTTTTCAAACACACTTTATTCATTAAAATAATATTACACGCAAATAAATAGAATTCCTTTTTTTTCTAACCACACATTCTCCATCAATCTACTATTCCAAAATACATTCTTCAAAAATAATGGGGCCCAAACACCCCCTTAAGAAAGACCAGAAAAAAAAAAGGACACTAGCGGAGTGTGGAGAATAGAGATGAGCAGCTGTGTAAACCTTAATGCAGAAAATTTTGTCATTGGAGGACTGTCAGCAATAAGATATATTGTCCAATAAGGCGATGACTTGAAACAAGGTGAACCGAAACACACAATCTCTGGGAAAGAAGTACTGTGCGGAAGGGGCACAAACAAGGGAGAGGACTTACTGATTGCTGCGATGACGAACTTGAACTTTGAAAATTATTCATAATCTTCTTAGACAAACTTGCTTGCAAAGAGCCTTTTTTAGAAGCTGATGTAATACGTAGGCTAGGTTTCAAGAATTCTTGAAGCTCATACTTGGACCTACATGACAAAAATGGAACAACATAAACATGAAACCTGAACACCCCACGAAACTGGCACTCGTCCATGCAAACTACTCAGGAACCCAGTTCTGTCTCATGATGAGGACCTTTCTTAAGGAATATACAGATTCAAGAGCTGAACTTATGATTTGATAGACAGAATGTTCAACATGATAATCTTTGAAGAAAGAAGAAAATGCCTGGTCAGAGTGACACAACAAATCTCAACTACATATTACTTGGTGAGACATGGCAAGTGGATTAACAAAAAGTATCATAAAAGTAATGAAGAAATAACAAACAGGTCTTCACCAGAGAGAAAACGAGAACCAGCATAAGAAGAAAGCATAAAACTTATAGTGCTTCTATGTTTGACCAGACCTGATAAATTTTGAACGCTCTTCATGGCTAGCATCTGGTCGAGGTTTTGAGACTCCTTCAGGAAGGTAAGCCTCATAAATTGAATTAGCGGAAGCATTTCCTCCAACCTCGATCAATGCATCAATTTCATCATCAGACCATTCATCTAATGTCACAGACAAAACCTGTATCATACAAAAACTTTGGTGGAAATGTAAGGAAAAGATTATAAAAAGTATGAGTGCGAAAGATAGAAGATGGTGGAAGAAAAAAAGAGCTGAGGAAGTCACCTTCGAAATATGTGTACCGAGGCTTCTATGCACACTGCAGCACTTTAAGCAAATAAATACTCCAATGTTTGCAGACCTGAACATGCCACGTAAGACATTAGCAAGTAGAAATAATTAAAAAGAAGAAGAAGAAGATACAAATTACAGTATTTACACGAGTTCTTTTTGAATAATGACAAATGCATAAAGGTGAGCTTGAATTCTAAACCCAGGTAAGCAAGCAACAAGTACTAGTTTCGCCATGCTTAAGTGGTGCTATGAATCTAGCAAGAAGAAAAGAGAGAAAAAAAACCAGAAGGAAACCAGAGTGGGACTTACGCCCATTTTGGATCTGGAGCACCACAGTCTGCACAAACACGGTTATCGCGTTGAATCAAAAGATCTTTCAATCTTCTTTGGCCTGTACATACATTATTCATCAAAAGAATAAAGAGAAGCCAAGAACTAATTAACAACCTTAAATACCCGAAAAGGAATAATGAACACAAACCAATTAGCAACAAAATGTTTTAGAACAAATTTAGCACTTGTTTGGTAGTCATTAAAATTCAGATTTTAATCTAAGTCAAAGTCAAAAATCAACTTTAACCACATATTTCATGAGTGTCACGACTTTTCAACCACATATTTCATCAATTTTTTTATCAAAATATACTAAAAATCTGATTTAAATCCCCACCAAGCAGGGCTTAATGTTAAGCAATCACCATAAGCCTGTCAAATTTGATTTTGAAGTGAAAGTGATCCATGATTCCATTTTACAACAGTGTCACGAGAAGCACACTCATCAGGATGCAAAGAGCTTGGCAAACAATGTCCATTGCATGAAGAAAAGGTCTGTTCCATTATGATGCTCATTATGTACGTGAAATGCAGTGCCTTCGCACGCACTTGATGAAGTCAACGCACTATATTCATTATTATGTTCTTAACAGAATCCACAAGGTGCACAATACACATGCATCATCGCATAATACTTTTTAAAAAGGTTAATAAATTCAAAAGCTTTATGCGAAAGGGTAGTGAATTATAGCAGATCTTTTCTTACAATTTGAACCTGAAATGCACGAATTGATATTCCTCAATATTCATACCCACAAGTTCCAGATAAAATAAAACCAGACCTGAAGTTGGTATCCCTAGCTGGCTCATTGCTCTGCACCACTACCATTCAACTAAACTGGTCTTTATTAATAATAACCTGCAAATAGTGACCAATCAAGAAGGTAAAGAACATAAGTTTCGTCACTCCGTATATGAATTTGCTTATACACAATTTACGAGAATATCTAAATACAAGCAAGAAAAATTCTGCACAGTGTTTTCCCGGTTAAGCTGGCAAAAAAATCACACCTCAAACACTTTGAATCAAAATTCTAGAACAATCAAATAAACTGAATCCTAACAAGCATAGCTATCTGAATTTTACAGAATCGAAACAGAAATCTAGTTTTTCAATGCAATGTAAGAACACCTAAGATCATGTAATAGAAACATAAACCAAGGGCTAGAACATTAATACAAATAATGGCACAAAATCTAAGCATCCGAATCTTCCTCAGGAACCCATAAATCAAATTTTATTATATGTTAAAGAAATGATCTTGAAATACGATCAGAATAGTAACACAACGATTGAGTCAATCAAGCCAAAAAATATATATATTATCATTGATTTTAATGCTAATCAAACCTTTAAAAAAATCTTGCGGTAACAATTATGAATTCAGATTGACACGTACCATTAATTTTCAGCTGAAATTGATTAAAGATCTGAGAAAAAAGAGTGGGCAATTGTAACCTTATATATTCAGGAGTTTCTGAGATTCGCTCGCTTAGAATTAATAATGGAAAATCGACAAAGAGAGATGAAACGCGAACTGAGCTGCCATTTATTTGTTTGACAGCTGCTTCTACGATGTGATTGCACCTTTTGCTATTCTATCTTTGGTAAGTTGATCTAGGCTCCTACCTTACAAAAGTGCGACATTCATGTCCCCAACCTTCCGTTTGTGACATTCAGAACCTCATCTTTTTAACTCTTTGCATTCAATAGACGGAAAACATACTTTCAAATTGACAGAAAATCTTTTTGTTGACAATTAATCTTTTTAATCAGACATTGCATGAATGTCACATGATCATTTAACGTTTAAATAAAAGTTTTTTGTCAAGTGAGGATATTAATTGCACAATGTTAAAAGTTGAGTGACATGGTGGTACAAATGAAAGATTGATGATATGACTATCACGCTTACGAAATATTGGGAACCATTAGAGGGATTCATCTTAAACTATGAACCTTTTGATGATGAAGTCGAGAACCTTGTATTTGTGCACCCTAACCTGTGAAAACAAAAAATCAATTTAACAGTTAAAAAATTAATATTTTAAATAGGGTAATTATATTTTTATTTTTTGCATCACATTTAATTGTACTTAAGGTTATTAATTTTTACTCATTATAACACGATTTTTCATATCATTCTTATTCTCAAATTTTTCATTAGTTCATACATTTTGTATTTGATAACAGTTTTATATCAAATAGTATGTTGAAATAGCATAAAACAACCTATTTTCCATCATATTTTTTAAAATAAGTAAATAAAGAGTGCGAGAAAATAATTTTCCTTCATTTCAAAGAGTAAAAATAAAAAGATGAAGAACGAGACATACTATTTAATAAAATGTTGAAAATAAGAATTCAATTGAAAAAAGTTGAGAAAATGATTGTTACAACGAACAAAGATTAAGAAGATCAATTGATATTAAAATGTAGTGTTTCAAATAAAAATTATGGTGGTAATATAATCACCCTTTTAAATAACATGGAATGAAAAGTTCAAAAAGACAGGGAAAAAATAGCCCTTTTGGTCAGCTAAGGATGACGGTCGCACACATTTCACAAGTTATGGGCCATAAAATATTCCTCATACAACCTGTCGGATTTGGGCTTGCTTGATCTCCATTTTTTTCCTCGTTATAATGAGAAATATGGTTGTTGGGGTTGTTTTTTGAATTACAATGATCATATTTCTCATTATAATAAAAGAAAATGAAAATCAAACAAGTGCTTGATTTTAAAATATAATAGAAAAATCATTGATCCATGTAGACCTAACACAGTAGATTCTATGCAGTGCATTCTTTTTTCAGTCCAGCTTCGTTCAGTTTAATATATCAAACATATATAAGAATAGAAATAACATAAATATAAGTCGGGCAACAGAATTATGCCAAGAATGCATGTATTCCAATTCTTTTTCGAGCAAAAAATAAATAAAAATCAATTTATTCATCAATACAGGTAAAGATGAATACAGGTGCCTGTCAATAGACTTCAACGTGCCATTGTTTGTTCTTTTTCAGTTGTGAAAGCTTTTCATCCCAGTTTTCCCCTCTCTGTTCTGCAACCCTTTTCAGTGTATCTTGAATCCCAGGCATCATTCCCTTAAGCCCACAGAAATAAATATGTGCTCCACCATCCAAAAGTTCGAAAATCTCATCACTGTACTCTTCAATTTTATCCTGAACATACATTTTGCCTCCACTCTTGTTCTTCTGCTCTCGACTAAGGGCACGGTCATACCGGAAATTATCTGGGTAGCCGTGAAGGTACTGAGAGAATTCATCATCGTATAGAAGACTGTCCCTGTTGGCCACCCCGAGGAAAAGCCAAGCAAGGCCACCAAACTTGAATGTGGGAACAGACTCCATGAACATACGGCGAAGATAGCCTCTGAATGGAGCCACGCCAGTACCAGTTGCGATCATAATATGGGTGGCACTAAGATCGTCTTCAGGCAGAAGCATTATCTTGCCAGAAGGACCTGTCGAAATAATCACACCGGATCAGCAACATAGGAAAGGGAACCTCATAAAAAAAAATTAAACAAAAAATTATCATATCAATTAGAACGTTTGCCATATAGAATCACATTTTCCTAAGCTTAAAAGTTACTTTTACGCAACTTCCTTTGCCAAACATGCTTCTGTTGTCTTAAGTTGCATTTTTTTTTATAGTTTTAGTCAAAAACTTGCTTATTCAGAAGCAAGCCTTCAGAAAGGACTTCTAATTTTTTCTTTTAAGCTTGGCAAAATACACTCACGATCTAGTTTAAGGAAGGTCTGGCAATTACAAGATCAAATCATTGGTGATAACCTATAACTGAAGTAGTAATTATTAAATCTTAATAAAATGAATTGACAGAAAATGCTGACAATCTTCTAATCAGACAAGGCTTGCCTCGGTCTATGATGAGACAAATATGCATGTGATAGGATTTCAAATATCTCAATATGGTGCCACGCTCACTAAACAATTAAATCTTACCTGTGATATGGACTTTGTCTCCAGGCTTCGAATCACACAAAAAGTTGCTGCATACACCTTTTTTTGTAGGATCTTCTTTTCCAGTCTCAGGATCATAATAGACTGCACGCCGAACGCACAAAGTTGCTGTCTTGCCATCAAAATTGTCTCCATACCTGGTAGATGCTATTGAGTATAGACGAACATTGTGTGGACTACCAGGCTTTTTAGGGTTCTCACCCTGAATTGAAATATAGGATATAAGTTCAGAGAAACGTGATCTCGGTATCAGTACTACATTATAATACTGTATTCTTATGCTGAGAAAAAAGGCGGAATATAGGAATGGCTCAAAAACACGACACAAAATAAAATCCACAATGTTCTGAAAGAAGTAGCTATGGACAGAACGTAATGGCAAAAGATTTATATATGCAGCCAACAGAAAATACATTGGGAAAAAGGCTTAGTTGTGTTAAAAATTAGCCAAGATCTTTTGGGCATTGCTTTGTCTTTTGTGACACCATACACCCTACTAGTCCAACAGTGGAATACAAGGTTAAAAAATTTAGCAAGAGCCAAAACCAAGGGTTTTCAAAGGAAGGGGTTGGATAATATAGCCTAATTTTGATGAAAAAACTTCATGGCATGTTTGGTAATGCGGATTCGAAGCATTGAATATTATTAAGTAAAGAAACCGAAATCTTGTTCATTGTAGTGTAAAGCTTTGTCCATTTCTCTACGCCAAACATGGCTTTAGTCAATAAAATGTGATGAACATGCAACAAGAGGGTTTTAAAATATACAGGAGGAATGATGCCATAGCTTTGTCCTTCCCAGTAGGGCACATTACCACCATGATCAATCACGACATGACACGTCTCCCCAGGTGAATTTGGGCCAACAAGCCTTTCAACAGAGACAATGGTTCCAGTATATGGTTCCTTGTTCTTGTATAAATGAAGAGGAGGCTCTTTCACATCTTCTAATGTCAAAGGGTGAACTGCAACTTTAGGTTTGATAACCTCTTGCACTGACATGCAAACCACAAATCGACTTCTTGATCGAGCATTTGCAGTTTTCAAGTCCAAGCATGAGGCAGAAGTCCATGATTTATAATGAAATGTCACGTTATTTGTCTGAAAATTAAATGAGAAAGTAGTATTATTCCAAGGATCACTATAGACACAAAACAAACCAACAAAATAATATCATCTGTGCAATCAGAAGGAATAAGAAACATTGCACATAGATAGAATGCATTTAACTTGAATTCCATACAAATCAAACTAGCTTCAACCAAATAACATTGAGAGAAAATAGAGAGCTTCATAAACAAAAAAGCAGAGGAAATAAGTTTGAAAATATGAAATGTAATGAGGTTAAAAGAATATAGGATTGTTAGCTTTATCTTTTCAAATGCAAGTATGGCAATTATCCGCCAAGGCCTTGATTTTTGTATATGCATAACTAAGACTAGAACCATACTTAAAGTACGTAGAATTAATGAAGCAAGTGTTCTTTGGAAAAATTACGGCAGTACAAAAGATATTAGCTATTCAGAGGCCCCGATAGAAAAAAATAGTCACTGCAGCTACCATTAAAGGTGGCTCATTAAGTACACACATGAGATCAACGGATATACACATCAAACAAGTACACACAAATGGGTTAAAAACACTTCCAGACGCCCAGTTTGGTCACTAAACATTTATTTGTTCCAGCTCCAAGTTGTTTTAGTTTAGGCACCACATTTTACTGAATTAATAGAAATACTGGTGCAGCTATGAAACTGATGAGGTAGCATGCAAACTCTATTAGTACATTATTTACATCTTCCAACTAGGCAAAAAAGCGCATTGTTGGACAAGTGGTGCTTCGAAAATGAATTTTGATAAAGAACAGAACAAAAAATACAAAGAAAGCACAAGTTGTGATACAAAATGCATTCTTGCTTAAATGGACGATAAAAATAAAACACCAACATACTTTTCATGCTACATCACCATTTCAATTTATTCAACAACCAGAGACGGATGGAATGGATTGACTAATCTGAAGAAAGAAAGTTGGGTGACTAAAATGAACAATCCCTAAACTTGAAGGTCCAATTATCATCTTTGAATCCGAAAACCAAATAAAAGCTCCCAAATTGAACGTCCAAACACGAAATTCACAGATTATTAAAGCGTAATTAAGGACCTTAAACACGGATCTTCGGATAGAGGAATCGCCATTGATAGGGACCGCAACCGGGACCTACAAGAAAATCCAAGACTTGTCACCCATTTAAATAAAGTAAGTCGGGAAAACATAAAAAGGGCAAAATTTTAACTTATAAGTAACCTGAGAGAGAGCTGAGTGAGCCATGATCTGATCAAATATAGTCTTCGGAATAGATGAATGTGTAAGTATTAGCTTGACTACTTTCTGGAGATCTCAAATGCAGAGAAATGGAGGAGGTTTGTATATAGGAGATTTGCCGGGTGGGGGGGGGGGGGGGATTAGAAAAAATGGGGTATGCGAGGTTGGTGATCCTTTGGGCAGTTGAAAGGGACAGGCTTTTGGTTTTGGCTCTCCAGTATGTCCTTGCGTCCCTCTCTGGTTATGCGACCCTTTGTCGTGTTTTTAGTGTTGACTTGTGAGCATGAATTGATTGCGCAGAGGGGTTCAAAATTTGGGGGAAAATGTAGACTTTTTAGAATAAAATCCGTGTAAAATGATTTTTTTGAACATGTGTAAAATTATTTTATTAAAAAAATGTATGATATAAATGCATATAAAAAAATGAATTTTAAATAATTCTACATCAAGAACTACACAACACAACATAATGCGGACCAACAAGCGTGTCAAGGTAGTACGACACTGAGGATAAAACTGCTTGTAAAGATTTCATTTACAGAAAGCTTTACGGATACTAATATAACGAATATTTTACCTTCCTAGTTTAATATGAAAGTGCTCGTCGGTATTCTGTAAAGAAATGTGTAAATAAATCTGTACAAATAGCTTAACCCAAGACACTAATTTGTTCAAGATCGAGTTAGTAAGAGTATACATATGTATGTCTACTCGTGTATTTGAATAAACTATTAGGATATGTTTGATTGCAATAGTGAAATTTGAGTGGAAAGAAAATGAATTTTAGGATTGAATTGTCTAGAGTTGTTTTCCTGGAAATTGTTAATTAATTATGTTTGATTGGTATAATTTTTCACCTAAAAATGTTGAAATTTTGGATCTTTTGGTGTTCGTTTGACTTTATTTTTCATAAAAATTGTCCTTTAAAGAGAAAAGATCTTACAATTATGGATATAATTTGTTTCTATTACCAAAAAAAACTGGAAAACAATTTTTCTATCAAAGTGGTGGAAAAACCAATTCAATGAAAACCTGGAAAAAGAGGTTACGCGGGGGGTTGGGAGAAAATGTTTTGCCAAGAAAAATTTGGCTATCAAACAAGAAAAAGTTGGAATTTGAAAAATATTTTCCAAATTCCATGGCAAATAGGATGAATTAAACATGACCTTATAGTAAAAGAAAGATGTTATTGAAATAAGCAACTCATTTAATATCAAATTTGACTTATTATATATTTGANAAATTTGGCTATCAAACAAGAAAAAGTTGGAATTTGAAAAATATTTTCCAAATTCCATGGCAAATAGGATGAATTAAACATGACCTTATAGTAAAAGAAAGATGTTATTGAAATAAGCAACTCATTTAATATCAAATTTGACTTATTATATATTTGATTATTATTTATATTTATCAAAAGATTAAAGTAAACGATGAATGAGTAAATAATATATGTGAATTTATA
>CAIGRP010041960.1:0-18047 GCA_903798385.1 Fraxinus cuspidata
TCTTTTGACACTTTTAAATAATTAAAGTTCCTTTTATTTTTTAAGTTTTGATCAGAGGCCAACTCAACAAAATGTATTTAAGTGGTGGACCCAGCTCATTCCCCCATATCCCCCATAAAATAAAGGGGCATCTTTGCTTTGCATATTCGATTGAGAACACTCGATTATTCACTTTTGAATCTTCGATTCTCCCCGGTTAAAAGCCCCAAATTGTTAATTTTCATTTTCAAAGCTTTTGAAATTTCGAATTCCAATGGCGTCTCGTCGCCGTTTGCTTCTCAAAGTCATCATTCTCGGCGATAGCGGGTCCCTCTCCGTCCCTCCCTCTCCTCCGTACAATTTATATTCGCATTCGCAGCATAATTGAAATTTTTTTTATGTGATTAATTCATTGCCAGGGTTGGGAAGACGTCTCTGATGAATCAGTATCCTTTTAATGCAGATGTCTATATATTATAAAGTGATTTTTATAATTTTTTACTTATAACGATAATGGCGTGATATTGATTGATAGAAATTTATATTTGGCCTTGAACGAGGTTAAAATAGATATGTGAATAGGAAATTCAACAATCAATATAAAGCAACGATCGGTGCTGATTTTCTGACCAAAGAGGTTCTATTTGAGGACAGGATTTTCACGTTGCAGGTTTGGTTTAATGCTAATAGCTTTTGTTATTGTAAATATCTTAATAACTCGTTAACTTCTGTTTTTTTTTTTTTAATCGTTGGTCATTTGCTTTGGATATGATTTGTTTTGTTGATTGACATTGGTAAAAAAACAAACCTGATTTCCAGTATGTCCTTGCGGAAAGGAACAGAAAATCATCAATATAATTTTGTGTTTGCTAATCATCTAAGAACTTGAGATGTGCAATTTAACCACAGGAATGCAAACTTTTGTGCGTGTTTTTTTTTTTTTTTTCTTGTCTTGGTAGGATTAAATGAAACTCTTAACTTACAGAGCAATAATATCTTCTGATTGATTTTGAGCTAGTAGTCTCTAGGGAGCAGGTGATGGAATTTGAATTGGCACTGTTTTTCAAATTCTGTGATTACTGATTAGCCTATCATCAGGAAACAACATTATTTTTTCTTGCGATGATTACTTTGTAGAATCTATATGTCAACATGAGTTTGAAGGTGCCCTGATTTTGTCCATTATCTTTTTCCTTCTCAATCAGTAAGGTTTAAGTAATTTGCCTCAAATATCTATCTTCTTAAACTTCAGTTGTATCACCCATTCACCAGAGAATCGGTAAATATATACTATCTATTATTGTTTAGTGGAAATTCTCTAATACAAACCATCTTGAGACTGTATCAGGCGTCTCCTCCCTTAGTTGCATTCTGATATGAAGGTCATTAGGATGTTTTTGAGGTTCTCTGGGGAAAATCCATTTGGGCAAAAAACTTTGGAAACGTATATATAAACCTTGTTATTTACATATAACGTGTAGAAATTTACTCTCTTTGACCAAATTTTATCCCTGTTTCAGATATGGGATACAGCTGGTCAGGAGAGATTTCAAAGCCTTGGTGTGGCTTTCTACCGTGGTGCAGACTGTTGTGTACTTGTTTATGATGTGAATGTCATGAAGTCATTTGATAACCTCAACCACTGGCGAGAGGAGTTTCTGATTCAGGTTATACCCTCGTCTATCAAATTTCAGTTTCAACGTTTGCACCACATCTGCTAATTCTCAATGTGATGAATTTGATTTTCAGGCCAGTCCTCCTGACCCTGAAAACTTCCCATTTATTGTCTTGGGGAATAAAATTGATGTTGATGGTGGCAATAGCCGAGTGGTACTTCCTATTTTCCTCACTATCAAATTAAAATTGCATAATCTGTTTGCTTATTATATTGAAGGATAGGTTCCAATACGCAAGGCCGACTCTTCTATGGTTTAGCATTATATGAAATTTTGGAAAAAAAAATTATATTAGAACAGAAGCCATCATATCCATCTCATTGCATAAGTGAATTCTTTTCTTTCTTGTTAGTCCCTATTAATTATGTCATATCTATGTGTTTATCACTCACACTTTCAGGTATCTGAAAAGAAGGCAAAAGCTTGGTGTGCCTCCAGGGGTATTCCTTACTTTGAGACTTCTGCAAAAGAAGGGTTCAATGTGGAGGCTGCTTTCGAATGTATAGCCAAAAATGCATTGAAAAATGAACCAGAAGAAGAATTGTAGGTGCTTCCAAATGTGGATTTCTTTTGTATTTCCATGGTGGTAATTATTATCCTTCATTCATATTGTTATGATTCTTTTTCTAGCCTATTTTATGTTAAAAATAGTTCCTTGATCCAAGGAGTTAAGGACCTGTTTGGTATCCAAGGCGAGGGGGGAAGGAAAAGTATAGGGAAGGGATTCAAATTTTCAACTATGTTTGGTTGGGGTTACAAGTTCCAAGGAAACTAAGGGTACACATTACCTTGTTTGGTTGACCAAATAGATGATGGGGAAGTAGAAGTTGGGGGCATGAACCATATTTTCTTCTGCTCCAAATTTGGAGTAAAGGACGTATAGATAATATTGAACCAACCTCAAATTAAATTTTGTAGACTGTGCAATCAGAGTATAAAAGTAAATAATATTTTCTCTGATCCGCTAGTTCTCCATCCTCTCCTTTCCCTTCACCTTCCTTTTCCTCCTGAGGTAGAGTAGAAATGGTACATTTCCCCTTCCTTTCCCTTCTTGAATACAACCAATCCTCCATGTTATTAAATATCTATAGGGAAAGAGAAGAAATTTTCCTCCCGTTGTTGGTAACTTGGTATTATACTAAAGCCCTGTTTGACACACATTCTTTCAAAATACATTATTTCAAAACTCATTTTCAACCACACATTTTTCAATAAAATAATATTTTCCATCACATCAATAACTTCTCCTTACTTTTTAACCACACATCATATTACTATTTAAAATACATTTTTTCCTCAATAATATCCATCAAACACACTTTAAAACTAGAAGTGAAGAATAAACTTTTCAAGAAATAACAAAAGAAGTATACCTGTGATTACTGTTGCTCCAAACTTTCCTGGCCCACTCCTTCCAGCAATACTCCCTACCAACCTAGTTTATTTCAGTAATATATTTCCAGTTTGCACAAGCGGTTAGTATTATATTTTTGTGTTCAAATTGGGAATTTAATTCACTTCATCTTTTTCTAGGATGAAAGGGTGCATATTTCTCTTTGAGGGTATTTTCTTATTTATGTTTTCTTTCCTCGGGAGGTAATAGACTGATACGGCATCTGAATCGTCAATTGATTTTTAGCAACTCTTAGGCTTCAGGATGTTGGAATTGTCTTGATACTAATTTAGAAAATTAGCACAACACAGAGAGTTTTAAAGCCTTGAAGCTTTGTTCAACAAAATATAATACGACTTGCATTGCAATTTTATGAAACTTGAATATGAATTTTCATGATTGTTATGCCAAGTATCCATACTTGTTCACACTTTTCTTTATAAATTCTAATAATTTCTATGAATTTACTTTTGTCAAACTGATGAAGATACCTTCCTGATACGATCGATGTGGGGTCTGGACGGCAACAAAGATCATCTGGTTGTGAATGTTAGTGCATTAGATAAATATCGTTACTTGCAGAAACACAATATGTACATCGTTTCTACTCCATTTATAATTTGATGTTGTGAATGAAATCTGCACTTGTCATTTGTCTGAATGAGAAAGATTCCCTTGTTCTTTTATGATAAGATTCCAATATATATATATATCTGAAAATGAAAGAAATGAAAATTTATATTTTGTTCACCAACCTTACCATCTTAAAACAAGTACACAAGAACGGGGATAATATCATAATATTACTCATTAATGCAAACTCATTTCTTAGGGATTAAGGTATGTGTAAAACATCATTTCATTATCTGACCAAATTTGTTTAGTTTAGGGCTCTGTACGTTTGACACCTCGTTGATCACATTTTCCTTGCAAAAAAGAAAGATGTCAAGGTGGTGTCGAGGTGTCAAAATGTTATTGTTTTATCCAGTTGCTACGAAGAGGTAATGTATTCATGTATCAACTGCAAGGAAAGATGTCAAGGTGGTGTCGTGGTGTCAAAATGTTATTGTTTTATCCAGTTGCTACGAAGAGGTAATGTATTCATGTATCAAAAATGTATTGGGAGATGGGAAATTCGGGAGCAGGCCTGGGCTTAAAATCTGCAAAAATTGTTTCAAAATGGGGGAATTATCCCAAACATTACATAATGCAGCACTTGGGTTCAAATGCTTATGTTTCATGGGTATGCATTTCCAAACTTTCATTTTTGGAGCACTTGTGTCCTTAATAGATGAACCATTTATTCTGCAATGCTATCTCCACTCGGATCAAGATGGAATTGTTACTTCTTTATATGAACTTTGTTGTTGAGTTATTAATCTTTAAGAGATATATTTGTCTATAAGGTTACTCACTTTTCATGGATAAAAGGGTAAATGCTAATTTTAATAAAGAATACTAGCAAAAAGAGTGAAAAAATGATTGTTTTTTTTTGTTTTTTTCTTTATTTATCTACTGTAGAAACACGATAGTTTTATACCTGATAAACAAATAATCTCAATTAAATAATATTCTTGATCGTCTTGACTTGGGAATAATGTACTAAATTAATAAGCTGCTAAATTTATAAGTTATTAAATTACAAAGAAATCATACATATATCATTTAATATATAAAATAATAATTTTTTGATGGTGGACAATGAGGCAAAAATATGATTTATTCTTTTGTAATTTATTTTTGAAATTTATGTCACCTTAGATCATAAATAGTAGGGAAGTTCTCACTACCTGGAACGACGGACTCAAGGAAAGAATTCGTCTTCATGAATACGAGGAATCCATCTCTAACTTTTCTTTAACTTGATAAAAAGTTGGGAAAAATTCATTTATTAGATTTTTACTATATACTATTTCAAAAATAAGAAAACAACTATCAAATTTCTAAAATCAGATATTTGACATATATATATATATATATATTAGGTTCCTAAAAAAAAGGGGCGTAACTTATCATCAATGTCGGATTCTCTGTTCTAACAAATTCACCTCTTCAAAATAAAATACGTTACGTAGCCGATGAATAAATGCCACAGAGATTTGAAATTGCCTTTCTATAGCCACTAGAAATCTTTGAGGCGACGTTAATCAAAAATTCCAGGTCACGATTCGAAGAATACAATGACTTACCATATAACTAATGATATGTGACCAAAAATACAAACTCTGTGACCTATAAATTCTATTATGTGACCATACGAATGGAACTTGTGACCTACCAATACATGTGACATTTCGGATATGTAACATATATTTAGCAACATACCGAACTACTCAAGGACACCTCCCTCGATACAAGTTCATACCACCAGGATTTATTTCCCACAAGGAACTGACCAACTACAAAAGGTGGTTTAATGGGATCATCTTTATCATTAAACTTCTTCCTGCAAATGAAATTAAATTCATTGGAAATGCAGTTAGAATTATTTCTAAACCACACATCAGATAATAGATGACATTCATACTTTTTCTAGGGTTTGTATCCTCTTTGAAACCATTTCTGAAATTCAGCAATATCATATTCATCTGCATTCTGACTATAATTTTGGAAGACAACTACGTTTCCTTGAGGCTTTATTTGTTTCCCTTCTACGCCAACATGTGGAGACTGTAGTGCTTTAGCCGGCCTGGGAGCCCTCTTAACCGGCAATCCGGAGCTTAGTGGGAGAACATGCGATTCCTAAAAACGGAAATTGATATCAAACATGTGAAACAATTGTATTTATACCATACGGATACGGTGTGACCTGTGACTTGTACATAATTTGCAACATAAACTTGAGTTGAAGAATTGTGACAGTAATAATTGTTAATACCTCATTCGTAGCAGAGTCCGTCTCCTTCAAGACATTGGAAATGACAGAGTCAACACGCGCTTGCAATTTTTTGGACTTCATTGCTTCTGACTGGGTTGCTTGTGTATATCAATTACCCAGATCAAATGATGGACTTTGCAGACCGAAGGGGAAAAATTCATCTGCAGGATCCATCTTACCCTTCCCTTTCACATCAACTATTTTTTCCCCTGAAAAGTAAAATGAATAATTAAATGTCAATAGTTAAATACGATCGAATTTCGAATGTCAACTGTTATGGTAATAACTTACTTGGTCTACAGGTTCAGAATCTCCCACAACATTTACCACATATTTCTCTCTAAATTTGTTCAAAATTTCATCTATTGAACTGGAAATCAAGGCGTAACAGATTCGGATAATGTTCATTTTTTTCTACTAATCAGACTTCAACATGGACATCTGTGACTTCATCTCATCAAGCTGTTGATTTAGCAATCGATTCTTGTACTGGAGTTCGGATACTGAACCGTTTTCTTAGTTCAGCAACCACCTGCACCACATGAATACCTATAATCAGTTCCAAGTTGATTGTGAAAAACACTAATAATACTATAACTGTGACTGATTCAAAGTAGCCTAAAAATTGTGACATGTTATCTTTGACCCGTTAACTTTGACCTAATTAACATACACGTGACATATGCACGCAGCCGGACCTACTATCTATGTGAAAATATGAAAAATTATGTTAATCAAGCAGCATGTGATGCACTAACATTAAATGAACTACTTACATCATTCGATGGAAGCCCAGTTGAATGAGGTGTACGCGGATTAATTGCGTCACCAGAACGACCCTCCCCAATCGGAGAATTACCGTGGGATGATGTTCCCTGCCATCTGGGTGGTTGGTCCACAAAATCATCATCATCAACTTAAATATCGGCGTGTCCAATTCTACCATCAGTTATCATGAGAAGAGGTGTAGATGGTTTTTAACCAAAGGAACATGGCTTCCTGCTTGTATCAGTTTGCTGAACTGATCTATTCGTATTTTCGCCCTTTCTCTTCTCCACACGTGAAAGTTTTGGTTGGATAGGTTTGATATATAGCACTTCGGACATGTATGTCATTGCCATTTCAGTGTCAGGCGGGACCGAGTCATATATTTTCATCTGTCATTCCAAATGCATTGAAATATGTAATGTCAGAAATGCTACAATCCACAAATCATCAATTCGAATGTTGACTTGTAATACTAATTGGGTGTACATTGAAAACATTAAACTTTTGACAGATATGATGTGAGATGATCCTATACAGGATGCAATAATGTGTCTGTGACCTATATTGTGTGACCTGTGACTCAAAGAAAATGACCTGTAACCTATAGTGTATCATCTGTGACTTAAATGAAAATGTGTTGTGACATATTTGCTGTGATATGTGACTTAAAAATATGTACATGTGACATGCAAATTTGTATTGTATTTAAACACTTACATCCGGGTTCGAGAAGCAATCGGGTCCTTCGAGCTTGGCAGCCGATGGGTTATCATCTGCCATCCAATTCCTTACCCAAGGGACCTAAGTAAACTGATAAGCGTGTCAAACAATGATTTACACCAGGGGAACATGTTCATTTCATTAAAGTCTTCAACTAGAACAAACAAGTAGTGTTCAACAACTTACTTGTAATCTCTCGGAAGTAAATATGAAGTGATGAAATACAATGCACCGAGCATGGAAACATCTTCATCAGGAATGTTGCCAACATCAATATATGCCTCCCTGACATCTTCATGGGTTTCAACCTTGAACTTACTGAAATATTTTTCTTTCAAACGGAACGACAGCTTCTCCATCCCGTTCGTATCAACATTCCCAAAAATCTAAGTCCGGACACTAAACAAAACTCCGGAAGCGAGAATCTAACAAATCGCCCTTCTAAATTGAACCACATTCCGTTTGCATTTGGTTGTCAAACCTGCCTCGGGAGGAAATAATGGATCAACTGTGGTTGAATGACAATTTCAACACACTCTAGAAAGTGGCCAAAACATGTATTACGAATAATATTCGTTTGTGCCTCTGTCAGATTGGTTTTAAACTTAGAAAACACGCCCTTCGTGTTAATAACAGTAATTTTACCAAGAAACCAACTTTTCTCTGGTATAACAAAAACATGCATACTGGTCACACAAAAAAAAGTTTGGTCACACACGGTTTGGAAGGTCGTAAACATGATTATTTTTTTCATTCCACAATTCGTAAATCAAACAAAGCAAAGATCATTGTTTATGGAACAAAACGGAATATCGATATGCACTGAACTCATACATCACAAATTGAATATAGCATAAGTCCCAAATGTATAATACACCATCAATACACGTTACCCTATCACTTTTAGGGTTCGAACATATGATTCAATTGAAAAACACATCTAAAAATATCTCAAATACCTTCTTCTCCTACGTGTTTTTGACAGACCGATTCGATTTGTGTCTTTTAGATGACGAATCTTCATGAACCTCCTCCGACTTTCTTTTACCTTTTCTATCCGATGCCTCAACTACATTCATCCCTCTATCTTCACTCCTTGAACAAGCCATTTGGGTTTACGATGTATAGATTTCGAGTTTTTGGTGTAGAATATATAGCTTCCACGGAGTGAATACACTTACAGTTTGATGATTTTATGGTGTGATGACAATATACGTGATGATGGTATTGACGATTTCATCGGAGATGAAACGACGAGGATGCAGATGCTCTGCAGTCGTGGGTCTGTGAAGAAGAGAAGTGTGTTGAGGTTTCGAAATATATGGAAATGACGTAGTTTTCCAAACTTTATCACACTTAAATCATGGAAAGAATCTGTTACAATATATATTATCAAATATATCTTATATCTTATATATATAAATATATATACCCTTCCCTACTTTTCAAGATCTATATTCTAAAATCAGATTTGAATTTTTAATTTTCAAAATTTTAATTAGTTACAACATAAATAATATATATATATATATATATATAGGTTGTACTTACCACTATATAAAAAGTTTTGATATGATTTTCTCAACCCTGTTTGGTTTTCATTACTGAGCGTCCTCATTGCTTTGAGAGCTTCTTTTCAAGAAACTACCACCTTCATCTTTATCACCTTGATTAGTTCTCATCTAGTTAATATCTTTAAAGTTGTGTTGTTTTTCATAGTAGTTCAAGAAGTCCTTGATTACATTTTGCAATTCTATTAATTAGGGCCACTAAATGCATAGTTGACAGACAAGTATTAGATTGTACTATATAACTAGAAAAATGTCACACGTAGTCGTGTGTCTTGTAGTGCAAAGTGTCCTTGTTGCAATATTAAATTATTCAAATCACTTTACAACATACAAATAATCCAGAAAAAAAAATGTGCTTACCTTGAGATGATCCTTCTACATTTGACATTTAGGTTATGTTTGAGCCGATTTTTTGGAAAATAAATTTCAAATAGTAATTTTTTTAAGAATGTGTGGTTAAAAAAATAAAAAATAAATAAATTTACGTGTAAAATTATTTTATCGAAAGAATGTGTGTTTGAAAATGAATTTGAGGAAAACGAATTTTTAAAGAATATAACTCAAATAGGGATTTAAGTTGCTCGAGATGTTCCATTCCAAAATCGGCGGCATTTCACCATGTTGCCACTTTTACTTCGGCAAGAATAGTTTTTGGGTTCGGATTTGGGTGTAGAAATCATAGAGACAGGGAAATTAGAGATTAAAATCATTTCGATGAGAAAAACGTATGTGAAAAATTTATGCCTTTTTAATTAATGGAACACTATTAGGAATGATGTGGCAGCATCTTAATTATGATAATGTACATAGCATTATCCATAAAGTTTGACATAATGATCATGTGGTCGGCCCCTATGGATCATGCTATGTAGCACGATCCTATTAATTAACATTATTTGTGTGAAATCCCACCCGACAGCCCCTCCAATAGGGTATGTCAACCCCTATGGATCATGCTACATAGCATGATCCTATTAATTAACATTATTTGTGTGAAATTTAAATACAATCATTATTTGAAAACTCATTTTTCTACAATTTCATTTTTAATCACATATTCATACAATAAAATCTATATGTAAATCAAAAAGTTTTCTAATACTTTTTAATAACACATTCTCCTAAAAGTCAACATTCAAAATATTGTTTTGAGAAAAAACGGCCATCAAACAAAGGCTTAATGACACTCGTAGAAATTTAGGTCAATATTTTCAATCGAGTGATGATTAGTACAGTGATCAATGAATGGATTAAATCAGACGAAAATGACCATTTGCGTAAAAAATCATGATATGAGGTTCAAAATACCAAAAGTGAAATTTTAAGGACAATTTTAAGGGCCCCACCCTTTTTTTATATATTTACTTGTGGGGCCCATCACAAAGTAGGACCCTCACAAAGGAGGTGGACCCCACCTTTTTTAATATTTACTCATGGGGTCCACCCCCTTTGTGAGGACCATAAAAAGTAATCCCCTGTACTCATTTGTATAATAAAAGCAAATGATGTACAAGATTTGAACCAAGGGTGTACATAATTTTTTCTACGTAGAGTTGTCCCTTCCCTAACGTGGGTGGGACCATCCTTGTGTACACTTTTTTTTTTTTTGGTACACACCAGGAAAAATCCATGAACCAAAATACCCAAGAGTTTTCTCCATTGTCCGAATCATCTCCCTATCCCATGGCGCGATGCCTCCTCATGTCTTTACATGGACTTGTTCAATTCCCAGTCTATTCTTCACATCACCTCCAGTTCTCTGCAACTCGCGTTCTCTTCAGTGTCCACCAACAACAGCATGACCCAATTGACATGTCTAAATACACAGAGATCTTTGCCCAAACGAATGAAAATGGCTGGCCTTATACCTCATCACCGCATTTGTCAGTATTTGTTCGTTTTATTTGTGTTTTTGCGCCTCTGCACCTGTGTTTTTTATGGCACCGTTTGAATTTCTGCAAAAGTAGTGTTTGATTTGATGGGCTGCGCCTGAGTTCGAGTAAGTGGCCAATTGGGTATAAAAAGGTCTGTTAATTTTGCAATTAGGCTTTTCACTTTTTATATGATTAGTTCGATGTCTTTCTAGGTTAATTCATGATGAATATTATAAACTCTGAGGGAGAGATTCAGCCCGTTCATTTGGATTTTTCCGTTTTATATTCTGAGTACTTTAAGTAGTTAAGCATGAATATGGGAGCTTTGCACTGTTAGCATACTTCTTGGTTTATTTTGATGTTGATTTCGTGTAATTTTTAGAATTAAATTCAACAGAATGATTATGACTCTAATGTAAGCATGCTTATGCATTTTTGTTGAATGATGGAGCTCAAAGGTGATATAGTTCAAAGGAAATGACATTATAGAAAATTTAAGGATAATCTAATAGCTATGCAAACATTTAAGAAAAATTCATATGCTGAAGTAGAGTACATACTTATCTTAAAAGATACACAATGGAATAACTTAACACTGTTTCACAAGTGACTGCAAAAATGAGTCAAAATTGATACTGTATGTGGCAATTGAAGTTTGACTAAAGGGACCATCCTTTTGTCGACGGATGCTCCTATTACACTCGTAGTCTCTAAAGGATGAGNTTAAACCTTGTGGGGGATTGTTGTAACTTAAAAAAAGTTTTAACTTTTAAAATTAAGGTTAATATTAAATTTCACGTTTCATTAGTTTAATTTTCAGTTTTAATTTTTATTTTTCAGTTCAATACAAAATGAAAAATCTTAATTTTTGGAGTATAACTTATTTTGAATGGATTAATGTGGGAATTGAATTTTACACTATACAAGGAGGTGATATTTCATTGGAAAATATAACTTGAAAACATAATTTGATAGAATACTATCTTCAAATTTTTCATACTTTGTTTCTATAGTGTTGACAACTCATAAGGATTCGTTTTTACCTCTTGTTGTCTTAACCATAGAAGGAGATTCGGTTGTGAGCTATAACATTTTTATCTTGAAACCGTGTAGTGTCGAAACTACCCGCATAAATGGGAGACTACACGACTTTAGGATAACGTCCTTGACGTGATTCCCTAAGACTTGCTTTCAAACTCTCTTCTTATGTTTATATTATTTTAATTCGTTATGTTAATTGATAATCTACACACAAACCACTCATTCCCCCAACACAACTTTGGGTGTGCTTATTTCTTAAAAAAATAAGCTTGCATTTTGGCTTATTTGGGTATCATAATCATTTCTCCATGTAACTCAATATTGCTGTATAGTTGTCAAATGCTTGAACTGATAAGAATAAGCTTCCGAGTTCAATTAGAAAGACACACTTTATGTGTGCGTTTCTCTGGTGCATCGAGAATAACTTCTTGGTACGGACCTATATACTACTATTCTCCTAAGACTGCAATATAAAGTCTTGAATTTTTCTCTGCTCTTTTTTGTTTATAAGGAACTTACATAGGGATTAAAGTGAAGAGAGCAACATGCCAACATCTGAACTATGTTTTTTGGGTCATGAGAAATGTTATCCTTGTTTGTGGAAATAAGGAAGAAAAATCTGTAATTCCTCTTATACATTAGAGAGAATGATTTACATCCTTTTTATACACACGTTCTATACTAGGAATTATAATCACCAACATATCAATTACAACTATACAAATCATAATTAAATCCTAGAATATTATACATATCATAAATATGCAAGGAAAGTATCAATTATAGTAAAATCAGCAAATTGAATGAGATTCTAATATTGTCCCTCAAGCTGGTGAGTAAATGTTGTATATTCCCAGCTTGCCTATCAAATCGTCAAAAGCAGTAGCAAGACTCCCTTGGTGAGAATATCCTCCAACTTTTGATGAGTTGTTATGAATGGGGTAGTAATATGTCCATTTTCAATTTTTCTTTGATGAAGTGTTTGTCCACTTCAACGTGCTTAGTTCGATCATATTGGACAATGTTGTGAGTTATACTTAGTGCACCTTTGCTATTAACTTTCATAGGTGAAGAAGGTTTAACTTCACTTCTTTTAGTAATGTTTGGATCCATAGAATCTCGCATTTCCCAGTTCCATAGCTCTATATTCAGCTTTTGTACTAGATCAGACAACAATATTGTTTTTTGCTTAAGTGACCTGGTTCCCTCCTATTGAAGTACAATAGCCAAAAGTAGAACTTCTATCTGTAACTGAACCAGCCTAGTTTGTGTAGGTATAAACTTCCACAAGGAGATGCTCAGATTTTTTAAATAGAAGCCCTTTTATTGGAGTAGCTTTTAGATATCTTAGAATCATTTGAACTGCCTCCATGACACTCCATGGGAGTGTGCACAAATTGTCTTACCATTCCTAGTGCATAGGTGAGTCGTGATTTAGTACATTACAACGACAATTAATAGTTTCACTTTATCTAGGAGTTTGTCTTTTTTAAATTATCTTTTCTAATTTCATTTTCTAGTTGTAATAGGTTTTATTAAGAATTTAGTTTCTTTATTTTGGTTCCTTTTATTAATAGGATTAGAGAATAATTTTACCTATAAATATAGGGGTATTGTACATTTTTCAAGACAATCAATCATATATCAATACAAAGCAAAATTATTCCAATATAATTCTTATTACAAGAATTTCATAAACGCTTCCGTACCAAAATTGGTATCAGAGTAAGGAAATTGCCTTAATCCGATGGCCGACGAAGGCACTGGTGGCAGTCGAATCACCGACGACGAATGGATGCTCGACAACTCGAACAACGAATCGAGGAAATCGATGAAACCCTTCATAACATCACGCAGATGATGACTGTGTTGAGTCTTGAAAGGAATCGCGAGCCCATGGAGAAACAAGCAAGAATTTGCAGACTTTAACTGCTATGAATATCGGTTGTTTCAACAAGTTTAAAACACGACAACAGGTGGCTAGAGAATTTCCTCGAGTCCAAGATAAATTTGAATACACACAAGTTATCAAGGATTCTAAGAAAGTCTATCGAGAAAATATAAAAGAGTCTAATTTGAAGCGCAATAAAATTTTTAAAACACGATGTACCATCAACAACAAAGTATGCAAAGTGATAATAAATCATAATAGTAGTCAGAACTTGGTGTTCAAAGCATTGGTGAAAACTTTAAATTTGAAAACTGAAAAATACTCATCTTGCTATCAAGCTTCACGGGGGCAAGAAACTCAAAATATGGAGGTATGCAAAATTTCACTCTCTCTTAGAAAATACTATAAAGATGAAATTATATTTAACGTGGTAGAGATGGATGACTGTCATGTACTTTGGGGACAACCATGGTACTATGATGTAGATGTCACTTACATAGGTCGAGTTAATAGATATGCGTTTAGGTGATACGATAAAAAGATTGTCTTTGTGTTATGTGATGAACAGCTTATGAATGATAAAGAGAAAAAGGTTTATAAGGCAGATGACAAGGCTATAAAAAAAGTACTTCAAGATAATCAAGATGTTACTAACCATGGTACTGAAACAGAAAAAGAAAAGCATGTGCAAGTTGAAAATCTGAGGCCTGTTGTTTCCTTGTATATGGAAACTACAATTGAAAACTTCAAGATCGAGCCGCACTCCAAGGATGAACAAGTTGAAGATCAGAAGTGTCCAACACTAGAGAAAGAAATTAAATTTTGCAATCACAAATGAATCAAATGTGAAGATTGTCAAATTGAGAATAAAAATTTTGTTGATCTTTTCTACAGCTTTAGTGTCAAAGAATTGCATAAAAATAAGGAAAACATGGATGATGAGAATTTGAGTCCACGTACCAATTCTTTTGTGTTGAAGAAAGCATCACTAAACATTACCAAAAGGTGAGAAGTACGAAGAATTGAAAATAGTACAAGTGGTCTCTATCTAGAGCGAACTCAATGATGAGAAATCAAATCATGCTTTGTATATGAAGGAATGTCATTTGCAAATTATCCGTGAAGAAAATGTAACAAGCATGATAGGAACAAAATTGACTTTGAATAATGGCGTTTATCGAGTACATCAAAAAATGATCATTTTTTCAATATCAGTATTTGCAAATTTTTTGAGTATTTTCCTCCCGATTAATTGATTTT
Organism: Fraxinus cuspidata; assembly: GCA_903798385.1. NCBI lineage: Eukaryota > Viridiplantae > Streptophyta > Magnoliopsida > Lamiales > Oleaceae > Fraxinus > Fraxinus cuspidata. The sequence continues at coordinate 15,052 of CAIGRP010041960.1, forward strand.
TTCTTCAAGAAAACTCGAGGTCGAGTTTTATTTAAGTGGAGGGGATTGATACATCACAACTACAATTAATAGTTTCACTTTATCTAGGAGTTTGTCTTTTTTAAATTATATTTTCTAATTTCCTTTTCTAGTTTTAATAGGTTTTATTCTTAAATCTTGTTTAGATTATGATTAGTTTATTTCCTTTTAGAATTTAGTTTCCTTATTTTGGTTCCTTTTATTAATAGGATTAGGGAATAATTTTGCCAATAAATATAAGGGTATTGACCATTTTTCAAGACAATCAATCATTTATCAATACAAAGCAAGATTATTCCAATATAATTCTTATTTTTAATTCTTATTACAAGAATTTCATAAACGCTTCCGGACCAAGTTGGGTCTCATGTGAGAAAGATCAGCTTCCCAACTAGCCTTTGCTATCTCTTTTTATCAACTGGATTTTCTTCACTGCTAAATCCCAGTTTATGGTTTGGATATACAGGAGTTGCTGCAGGTTTATTCCCTAAAGATCCCATTTCTTTAAGAAAGTCGAGGACATAATTTCTTTGAGAAACAAACAGACTATCTCTTGATCTTTCATTTCGATACCTAGAAAATATTTGAGATTTCCCAAGTCTTTTTTGTCCAACTCTTTTCTCTATTTTTTATGAGGTGAATATTTTAAGGATGATGTATACCAGGATTAGCAGATCAACTGAGATTCAAACAATCCTTTTGTTTCTTTTACCAGATCTTTATTGGAATCAGGCTGAGTGAATTTGCCACTATGGTTCTGATAGGATTAACTTTAAAATTTTGGGTTATGCTAAGTATTTGAAAGTCCGCAAATTCATTTACTGGTTTTACCCTTTTTACATTACCAAAATATTCAATTGAGTACACCAGATGGTAAGGAATGTAAAATCTAAATATTACTGGAATTTGAACTATGCCATTTCCTATTGAAATTCATGGCAGAACATGATTGCATCAAGAGGCAAGACATGTTTGCACCTTAATATGTATTTTTCTCTATTAGCATCATATTTTGTCTCTTTTTTCTAATGGAAAGTAATTGTGATTGACAAGAGTGTTTTGATTTTCTGTTCAGCTATCGGCTTTTCTGGTGACTCTGACAGCATGGCCCTGTGTTTTAGCTGACACTGGAAAAGTGAAACTCATAATCCTGCTACTACCACGGGAAGAAGCAAGTCCATTGATGGCATTTTGGCTATTGTTGTAGACCATGGATTGTGAAAAGAAAGTACAGAGGAAACGAACCTTGTTTGCCGACGAATTGTTGATATGGGTAACATATACCCATTTCTTTCTTTCAGGTGGTTTTGGATATACTTTGAACATGAAGCTTCCATTGATGTAATGCAGGCTGTGTTTAGGAATCAAATGTGAAGTTGCCCGTTGCGAGTGGTTGGATGGTAGGCCCAAACCTGGTCACTTGCAAGAGGCTGCTCGTGATAAGAGGTGATCAAATCCACTTGCTCGTCTTTTGCAATCCATCTCCACACCCCAACCATCCAACCGCCAATCCCTGCATCCGGGGAAAAGGGGAAAGATGAGTGAATCCCATATGTTATTGAATATTTTTTTTCTTACCTTTTCACCCTCTAATTATCTAGGTATGAAATTTTCCAACGTATTTGCCTCTAACATCAGATCGGAGTACTATTGATTGCTCATCATGCAGATGACCAGGTTTGCTTCAAATGGAGGATTCTTCTTGTTTCTTTCTTCCATTTTTTGATAAGTTGTCTGGCACATGCTCATTTATGTTTGAAGTTGTAGTCAAATCTAACAATGAGTTTTTATGTCATTAAGAAGGCAGTTAAATTTTGTCAAATGATAAACCTGTTATCATCCACGCTTCTTTCAATGCATTTATTCTTATGTTAATAAGCTGCATTTTTATACTAGTGCCTGTGCCTTTGCAAATCCTTGGGTATGTTTGAAATTGCGCTGTTAACTGTTTGTCAATAGATACTTTTGTTATCATACTATTTTCATGTAGGCATTTCTTTTATTCTTTTTTTTCCTGAATTGTATTGTGGGAATAAACAAAGTCAAGATGTCATTGGAAAAAATGCAAAAATTTTCTGGTTCTAAATCAAAGTGAATAGGCACCGTGTGGATGTTAGATTATTATTGCTAAGGCACAGTCACAATGCAGGCCGAGATATTCGTTCTCAGATTATCTCGCAATAGCGGTATTGTAACACCCCGAGTTTTAATTATATTTTCATATGGGCTAAAAAAATATATCAATATTATACTCCTTTTGTAGCTATTGCTAAATAACATAAATTGGCTCAAGAAGAAATAATTTTGGACTAGTCATATTCGAGTTATTTTGATAGAAAGAAAGTATTCTAAAACCTATATTTTATTAAAAAATAAAAAATATTTATATATATAAAAATCAAATAAAACGTCACACCTCTTGAAATTTGAGAAAAAGAAAACATAAAAGTAATATTGTAAATTAATAAAGGAAAAAAATTCATGTTAGGTACTTTTTCTTGGAATTTGAAATGAAAATTTTAATTTAATAGATACAAAGCGTAAATCATTCATTTAGGCAATTAATAATAAATTGAATATTTTGAATTCCACACCTACCTGCCTATTGATTGAAGTAAATGACCAAATTTAATTTTCTAACTCATGTACGTTTTGGAGTTTGATTGACGTTTTAGGATTTGTTATCATGCAAGTGGATTTATGCATATATATAATATTTGTGTGAAGTTGTTTTCTCCTCTTTACCATGCAGGAAAGGGATTTCATTATTTTTTTAACACACACACTTTGAAAATAAATATTATTTATTTCACCAAACAGAATCAAAATTTCACAAGTTGGTTTCCATCCTCTTACAAACATTCTGCACATTCTTTTTTTTTTTTGTTTTCTCAAGGAATATTTTGAGAATTTGTGATATAAACTAAGGTAAGAATACTTTGTGCAAGTGATAAATTCTTATTTCCTTGATATTTTTA
>CAIGRP010042005.1:0-29252 GCA_903798385.1 Fraxinus cuspidata
TTTATTACTTGTTAACGAACCGTACGCTTGCGGTGGTTTTAATTCGAAATATATTTTCACATAACACGGATCACACCAGGATCTCTCTCCAACGGTGTGTTAAACACCGTCTAATGGACTAAAGAGTCCTTTGAAAAAGTATTAGACGAATATAGGGATGTAAGCTATGCTAGACACAACATCATAAGTGATCTTAATTATCTTACCCCTATGAAATACTCTATAAGATGGAATGCTAACGTCATAAATGTTAGTATAGAACTCGTGAATAAGAAGACTAGGCAGAGGAATCAACTCAACCAGCAATAGTTCCCAACCTCGAAAAGTGAAAATAACAGTGAGGTTGGATGACAGGTCTGATATAACGACCCCATGCTAAAAAAAAACTGGCCTCAAGGAAAAATGTGACCCAAACGTATCTTTGGCAACAACAAAATGAACATAGTCCTATGTATGAAGAGGAGGTACCAGGAGTCGTAGCTACAGTACGGGCTTTCTTAGGCTGCATCTAAAAAGCGTAAAACCAATATATCAATACCTCGATTGAACAAATGATATGCATGAGATGCATGAATGTACACAAAACTTGGCAAAGAGGTTAAATGCAACGTATCCTAGCAAGGATGCATAGAATGATGACATGAAATCTTGACGTAGGTGACGTGAAGACATGACGAGGGCCATGATGGCATGTAGCGATGACGTGACATCATCTCGCAGTGTCAACACAAAAATAATGAAACAATCAAAATGAGACACCAGTGAGCATGTGTGCCCTGCGAGGAAAATGTAAGGCAAACATCACACTATAAACCCACAATTTGATAAACCAAAACAACACAACTCCAATTCTCAAAACAACCATCCTCAATCCAACGTCAAAGGCAATCCCAAACCCCAAACTCACCCCAAAAGTGGCCAAAGCATCAACCACAATCTCAATAAACATAACTACAAACAACTTACAAATTCTAATGCAACTTTCATAAACAAACCGAGTAAAAATGAATAAATGGAGTGAAGAGCATCAATCAAACCAAAAAAATCGCACCAAAATAGTCCAAAAATCCAATGTTCGGTGCAAAATGATGCAATAAGTGATGACATTGTATAAGAATGCATAAACCATATAGTTCAAATGCCAAAAAATGAAGCAATAATGGGCAAGAATCGAGAATTCCCAAAAGAATTGCAAAAAGGGAAAAAACTAGGGTATTAGATATTTACATTTGAACAAAGTTAAATCAATGAAATTTCACCACAAAGAATTGATTTGAGGTGATGAAAACTTGAGAAAATCACCACTTTGATGTGGGTGGCAGAAGTTTGGGAGAAATTGAAGGGAAAATGTGAAATTTTGCGTAAAACCCCGGAAAAATAACGTTAAAATTCAAATATACGACATGTCGCTCAAGCGAGGGTTGAGCGATAATTGAGCAAGACAGATTCTGCTGCTATTGCTTGAGCATAGCTCAGTGATAAACCAGGGAAAACTCTTTAACAAAAATAGCACTGAATTTTTGAAAATTATGAAAAATAGCACATTTATAATTAAAATATGTCATTGACAAAAAAATTAGCTTCACCATGCGTGTGTTCAAAGGTAGTGCCTTATTAATAAAAAAATCCCACGTACTCAAATCAAGTTCAAATGGAGTAAAGTTTACAAGTGACTCACGTGTGTAAAGTGTCACTATCATCTCGTGATCATGACTCCAAACCTTAAATTTGTGAGAAAGGATATGCGAACATCACTGTTAAATAAGTATTTTCCTTACTAATAAAAGTCAAACCCACAAGATTTTTAAGACCTGAAAACAAACTCAATTACATGAATATGTTTCTTTGCTCCCCCTGAATTTGAGCATATATATTTTTTTGTCGTTTTTCTCAAATACTGCATCTTATGTGCAAACTTTTGTCCATTAAGTGACTAAATTGACCCTATAACGAGCTTTATGTCGGTTAATCTAAGTCAGTTGACCATAGGCACCAGGTTATGAGAGCCCATCAGGCTTAATTACCCAAGTTAAATAGGCTTCGAAATGTAGGTCATCTAAATGTAGGTCAATTCACATTCAATGTCATCTTACCAACATATGATAGCCATCCTAATCTCACACATGAGGTCCAGACTCACTCATAAGATCACAGTGTGTTGTACAGATTGTACGTGAAGAAACTTATACTTAATACTCCTCATTAAACCGAACTAAATAATGGAAATGACAGTATTGAACTGATGAATGCATACTTGGTCACAAATGTTATATTTAAGTGCACCATGAAATGTCTAGAGCCCAAAAACAATTTTTTTAAAAAGAAAATTAATTCCCAAAGAAAATAAATACAAAACGAAAAAAAAAAAAACACAAATAAGTGAGATATATGCAAGAATGAATGAATTCAATGAATTGCATATGCATGCACCTATGAAACAAATCAAGGAGAACCATGCATGCTCTTAACTTTAAGAGTATGATCAATCTCACGACCTTCTAGGTCACTCTTTTCAACCCAAACCTTCTTAGAAGGAGAACTGATTCTAGTTAACCGAATCATCATCTCAGTCCAATGGCTAACCTGATTAGCAAGAAAGTTAACCTTTCTAGAGAAGTCCTGACTTTTACTTTTAGTCACGAGTTTACGACACATAAGTCATGTGTGTCCTAGAGCACCACAATGGTGATAGGTGGGAATAAACCTCCATTCAAATTTGCTCGCAGGTTGTTGCCGATATGTAGGACGACTAGCCCTACGTTGTCTAGTAGGTCTTGATCCAAAGACATTTGTGCCCTTGGGTTCAGGATTAACAGAATATCGAGCTTTGTTGGTGACTGGGACGAACGTGGTCTTGGATGTACTAGCAGGAGTATTCCCATTTTGAAGGTACTCAGACCATGCCTATTTCCAGTAGGCTTGTTCATCCCTAACAGATTGTCGAGTTCCTAACTACCACTCATGAAGGAATTAAGTTGAGTATTAGATTTTTCAAGATCACTTGTTAAGGATTTAACTTTGGTTTCCAAGTTCTCATTAACAAGCTTCAACTCATTCATATTTTTGGTAGAGTCCCGAAGATCACCCATAAGTTTTTATTTCTCTCTTTCAAGATCATTAACATTTTTCAGCACAGCTTTATTGACCTTTTTATTTTAAGACTTTCCTTAAATAATTTACGATAGGGTTCGTGAATATCGGGTTCATCCTCAGAATCTTCCTTGAATTTCTCAGTCTATTTATCACTTTCAACTTTTTCAATTTCCTTATCAGATTCTATCGAAACTATTAATGTAAAGGCCATAAAGTTTTATTCATCCTTACCACCAGAGGTATCATTCTAAGCATTCGAATCTGATTCATCATCACTCAAGGTCACTGCTAATACCCTACGTCTTTCGTAATTCAAGTTTTTCTTTAGATTAGGACATTCATTCCTTAAGTGTCCAAAACCCTGACATCTAACAGAATGGGTTTTCTTATTAGTAGTCCTAGTGTTACTCATTTCATGCTTACCTTTCACGAATTTACTAGGGACTTCATTTTTCCGTTCTTGAGGTTTTTTCTTATTCCTCATCACCTTCTGGAGTTTTTTAACGAAATAAGTTATTTCGTCGTCCTTAAGCGTCTCAGCTTCAGTTGACTCACTCTTTTCTTCTCTAACAGTGTTCATGGCTATGGATTTAACCTTTTTAGGTTTAGAAACGGTTAGTTCATAGGTTTGAAGGGATCCTATGAGTTCTTCTATCTTAACTATATCTAGGTCTTTATTTTCTTCAATCGCGGTGACTTTAGGTCTAAATCTTTTCAGTAGGGATCTAAGGACTTTTCTAACGATCTTGGACTCAGGAATCTTTTCACCTAGGTTAAAACTCAAATTAACTATGNATATCTAGGTCTTTATTTTCTTCAATCGCGGTGACTTTAGGTCTAAACCTTTCAGGTAGGGATTTAAGGACTTTTCTAATGATCTTGGACTCTGGAATCTTTTAACCTATGTTAAAACTCGAATAACTATGTCATTCAGCTTCACATAGAATTGATCGAACGATCCATCGTCCTTCATTCTAATTTCTTCAAACCTAGAGGTTAATATCTACAGTTTAGAATTGTTAACAGTTTTAGTTTCCTAATGTGCAAAAATGTCCTAAATTTTTTAGGAGTTTCACACATCAAAACTCTCCTAAATTCTTCAGCAGATGTAGCTATGAACAGGGCATGAATGCCCTTACTGTTCCAGTTACACTTAGCTAAATCATCTTTAGTCCAGAGTGAAATATCAGTGGGTGTAGCTACACCAGTAATAATAGTTGAAGGAACAGTCTACCCAATTTGAATGCTCATCCAAATACGCTCATCCAATGCTTTAAAAAAATCTCTTATTCGAACTTTCCTATAAGCAAAATTACTTCCGTTGAAAAACGGAGGCACGAACAAGGATTGACTCATATAGAATTAATTAAGGGTCAGGAATCGAAATAAGGCTCTGATACCAATTTAAAATATGAAGTTCGGCCCAAACTACACCTAGATGGGGGTGAATAGGTGATTACGCGAAATTAAAAACTTAATATTTAAATAGCAACAAGTCACTATTAATTATTTCTAGATGGTTAATCATACAATTCAATTTTTTCTATGTTGAATTACCTCAATTATGAAAGTAATAAATAAACACAAGAATTGATCACGGAGAAATCCCAACTGGGTAAAAACTCCGGGCACTTTGCCAATTAACAATCCACTATAAACGATTTATAACTTACAGTCCACCAGACTTTACGACGACACGTACTTTCTGACCTCCTGACTGCAATTTCAACAGCTCTTTTAGATTTCGTGCTCCTGCACTAACTCCCAGCTGCAGTTTCCAAAGCTATGCTAGATTGTGCTCTCCTACAACAACTCCCAACTTTGTGAAATCGTCTATCTCCTGTAGATTAAAGAAGAACATCGTGTTCTTCAACGACTGGAATTACAGTCACCTTTTCTTAATCTTCAGAACTTTGACAGATATGGATGAAGTAGCAGTTTGGTATTTGGATTTAGAATATGATGTTTTTCATCGCCAAGAACAAATCACAAAATGAATAAAGAAGGTTGAAAGATAACTAATGAAGAGAATATCAAAATAATGTGTTTGCTCAATGATCAACCTCCTCAAAATTGTTCTGTGGCGTTTGGTATTTATAGGCTAGGTTAAGGAATGAATAAGCTGGATAAAAAGCCTATAAAATTGAATTTAAAAAATTCCCGGATAACACTATCGCTCAAGAGAGGGATGAGTGACAATCAAGTGACAGGTTGTTGCTCTAGCGAAGGTGAACCAACAGGCGGGCAACGCAGTTTTTGTTTCCGATGCTCGAGCAAAACCTTGGCGATAAGCTAGATTTCGGCATCGTTTTTTTCTTCTTTTCCACTCTCGAACCCTAGACCTAATATAACACAAATTCTATTATTTGCACTCAACTCCTTGACTTTTACAACACATTAATTTTAGTCCCTTTTGCTCACAGACTTGTCAATTACATCAAATATCTAACAAGCTCCCCCTTTGAGTGACAAAACCACAATCTAAAGTCAATGCAGTAATGAAATAAAATTACAGACTCAAAGACTGACACAACCAATAACTGTCTTGATCGAATTCTGCTTTTCATGTATCAAACCTATTTCTTGAAATAGACAACTCAAATACCCAGTGTAAAATGTATGTGAAACAGTGTGTTTGCTCAATGATCAACCTCCTCAAAACCGTTCTGTAGTGTTTGGAATTTATAGGTTAGGCTAAAGAATGAATTGACCGAATAAAAAGCCTATAAAAAGAATTAAAAAAATCCCGGATAACACTATCGCTCGAACGAGGATGAGCGACAGTCGAGTGACAGGTTTTCGCTCGAGAGAAGGTAAAGTGACAAACGGGTGACGCAGTTTCTATTTCTGACGCTCGAGCCAAACTTTGACGATAAGCTGGCAAAATTTCGGCACCCTTTTTTTCTTCTTTTCCATTCTCGAACCCTAAACCTAATATAACACAAATTCTATTATTTGCACTTAACTCCTTGACTTTTACGACACATTAATTTTAGTCCATTTTGTTCACAGACTTGCCAATTACATCAAATACCTAACAAAATGGCCAATATGATATCGACACAATCGAGTGAACCATCCTCCCGTGACTACTAGATGTACACCTCCTAACTGCTCTTATGATCACCCAAGAAATATCCCACCCGATGCTCAAAATAATCATAATATGACAAAGGCACAGTCAAGTGGCCAACTCGTGACCCTAGAGGCACATCCCCTATCTACCCTGCGATCACACGGGAAGTTTCACCCGCGATGCCCAAACACATTACATAAGTATACCTCATATGTCTCAGTGCCCTAATAATTGTTAATAAAACATCTTATAATGTAAATTCATTTTTCTAATCAAGTTGTGCGCGCATATGCAAATGCTCATCAATAGTATACTCAATCAAAATAGATGCAATTATTTTTTTAAACATGTATTCAATCATTGTGACCAACATACGATATACAATAAGTTCATTATCAAAGTTATATAAAGGTCATGATAATACTGTATAGAAAATAATTCAACAAATACTATGTTCTTGCATCATAGTTGCAAACTGATTTTTACTTACCTTTCGCCCTTGTAGGTCAATTCCCTTATTCACTTAAAATTGGAAAACCACTTGTATTACCATCTTATATCAAATACAACCCTCAATTTGATAACCTTAACACACACACACACAATACCATACTATGACCATTCATGCCAAAATAATTTAGATGACATTATCATTTCAAGTTACAGATTGCATCCCATAAATCTCGCTATTTTTTCGAGTTCAATTAAGAATGTCAACAACATCTACTTGCTGCTAATGACCTAACACTCATTAAAATCAATTTTCCAAGCTTCAGAGATGACTAGTGAACAAGTAAAGGTTGCAACTAAGCTAAGTATGAAAATGGACAGAACTTTTTTTCAGGTTTCTATCACTATCCATTTGTTTTCCAACCTCTTTTCACACCCTTAACTACATCCATTCATTCCCAAACTTTTACCACACTTATATAACATAAATATGAAGGTAACCATGTCATGAATTCACCACAAGTACATGCTTTTCAGCCTGAAGTTAAGTCCTTTTTATAGCACAGTGAATCAATCAAGCTTACTATGACTGTCTTTTGTGTTCATTACATTATCATGTCACAAATCAAGTTCTTACCTCTTTGGACTTATTTACATACTTATAACTCTTATATAAGAATATTCAAAGTCATAAACATACGTTCTCTTCATAGTGCTACATAAAATCCATGCTTGTCACTAAAATCCTACAACAATAAATTTCTGTCCACGGTGATTTAACCCAAGTTCTTGCAAACTAATTACCCCTCTTTTGTTATCATAAAATCATCAAAAGCACTCCAACATAATCTTAAGCAAGGTACAAGGTTCAAGAGGAAATAAAAGCCTGAAAAATAATAAAGAAAAACCTCAAAATCGTGAGCTAACTCACCTGTCCAGAACTTTCAATTCCAGTTTGTTGATTTCTGCTTTTCTTTGGCTTCTTTGCTTTCTTTTTTTCCCCTTGGAATCAATGGGCACGAGTTTAAGGAGTTAATCTCTTATTTAGGAGGAAGAGACGAGGTCTTTAAGGGGCTTGAATTGTGAGTAAAGCTTATGAGTGAATAAATTATCTATTAAAAAGACAAGTAGCCCAAGCATGAGGTTGTTCTTTGTAGTAAAATCTGATTTTTGCACTTATGCTTGCAAGTCCAAATCAAGTGTATTTGATCTATTTTAATGTGTCTAAAACCTAATTCAATTGCCCTATGATCCTAAAATAATTTATAGAGTTATTTCTTAATCGTTATTTGATTCATTATCAGATTTGCTCCCGATTCTCGACTGATTTCAACAATTCGCGCCTCTGTATTTATAATGTCACATGAATTTATTGTATTGTGATCATGTCACTTCATGCCTCATGTCCTAAATATATTAAAGACTTAATTAGTGTTTAGGGAACCAAATCAAAAGCTTGTAACTTTACCGAAAATAATTTCTACACTTTCAAGGCAACTTTGACCTTCTTTGACTGTGACATATTTTTATTGAATTTTTGACAAAATTTCCCCTGTAATATGAACTAAAACCACCGAAAAATAATCAATTTCTTCAAACCTATACATATAATTTAAAACAGGGTACACCAGCTCCTCAAAATACAAACTATTCAAAATATAATATTGGTAAATCGACCTTTACTATTATTTACAAACAAAAGTCCCAAAAGCACTAAAGATACCAAATATGCAGTGAGCCCATGATATGGATACATGCATTAAAAATTATCTTTTGAGACAAAAGATGGATGTACACTAAAAAAAATATGCACTATATATAAACTGACCAAATGAGCCATGCAACTACTGACAATGCATGGCTCAACTCAGTAGATTGATAGGCTTCAATGATGCTCAACCCAGCTACTATTTGATAAGGAAAATGGTGACAAAATATGTGTAACTCAGTGAGTGGATATTTCGAAAATAAATATACTTTTTCCATTTATGTAAACTTTCTGGAAACTCTTACTTATGCTATTGCAATTTTAAGAAAGTCTGAAATCTGATAATACTTTTAAGACTAAAGCATAATGTAATCATTAAATTCTTTACTCTTTATTCTGAATAAACAACTATAAGGTAAAATGGATATAAGAAATATGATATCAATAAATATGTGTGAGAATATAATTTCACAGTACTATAAGCTGAAATATTTATTATGTAAACTGAATAAACTAGATCATGTAGTCTGAAATTTAATAAACTATATAATATTGAAAAATCACACCAAAAAGGTACCTGGAATAGCAATACTCATCTATCGATTAATACTGATATACATGGCAAAACTATTCAATTCTGAAATTCTGTAGTTCTAGTCATACACGCGCAGAGCTGCCAAAGGCTATAATCAGATCATACACTATGGAAACACATTCACAATAGTGCAAAACTGGTTAATCACCAAAATTGTCATACACCGTGTAAATGCATTCACACCAGTGTAGAGGGGTAAATAACATGGGTACTTTCCGATGGTTTTAAAAATAACTTTAGATATATTGAAACATACTAATATAACATGCCAACGAAATTATTTATTAGAACTGAATTAAATTTTAAAAGGACTAATTGTGAAATCCATTTTTTTTTAAATCATGCTGTCAATTCAACTATAAGAAATAGATAACTTTTTGATCTACTATAAATTTAGTAAATAATTATTTCTGAAAAATAAGTTTTTCCACTCACTCAAGATAAGTTACATGCTATGAAGGTCGATAGGCTTTTTCAATCTTCACCACCTGAAATATGATTCAAAATAGCCAATTTAACTACGATCATACGAAGTAGCTCTAAATATAATAATCGAATACTAAAAGTTGATTTATCGATACATGAATAAATTTCGTAAACTTTCTTTAATAAATTGGAGTTGATTCTACTTTCTAATACCTTCACCAAAGTATAGGTAAAATATAGTCTATTAAGTTCTAATTGAGGATTTATGTTGTCCCCTTACTTTGTTCACTTAATAAAGTTTAGGGACCAAGAGTGAGAATTTAAATTTAAAAACCCAATTCATTTCATTTACCTCAAATCATACTCACACACGTTTTCACAGTTTGGTTGAATAGTCAAGGCATTAAATCTCATAATTGGTAGGTTTATGTTGCATTAAACCTCAAATTATATCCATATACATTTAACATTTATACACACACACACACGTATAACATAAGGAATGAAACTACAATTAACCAATTAACCCATTTTAAGTTCTCTTTAATTGATAAGTGATGAATGAAACCATTTTCTTACCTTTCATTTCCAAACTATTCACACTTTCAATTATATGTTAAATTTATACATTGAAATATATACACTTTAAACAAAAAAAAATTTCATCCAGGGAAAGAAAAGTGAAGTAGATTATTTAAAGGCATTGGTTGTATTCAGGAAGCAATATTTACGTCCAAGTTCAACGAGTCAAGAACGTCAAATGAATGTAGGTAGAGGTGCAAGTGGTTATTTTGTTTTCAAATTATGATTTTTCATAAAAAGTTTGAATGAATTGGTACCTCTGGGTACGATGCTTCGGCACTACTATAGTTTGGATGATCATTATCTGGATCTATGTGTTATGATAAATCTACAGAAATCGAATTTTGTCAACAATCTCTCTACGTTCGGCAATATGAATCTACAGTTCGAATTTTCTAATTTAATATTGAGTCTCAAACTCATGGGTTAATTCATTTCCTACATGTTGATTTGTTTTTCTTGGGGCGTGGATGATGGTATAGGATGATGCAATACGCTATGGAGAAGTTCGTGACTTATTGTTTTTAATTCGATTATAAAAAGAAAAAAGTGTTAGCGATTTAATATTGTTGTTTGTTTAAAATTTCAGTTAGTGTCTTGGCTTTAAAAAAATTGTAACGCAATCATTACTTGGAATTTTTGGACAAAAGCAGTGGGGTTTGATAGCTTCATGGATTAGCTATTGAATAAAGCTGAAATCATGTCGATCTGATGTCTGTAGAATTTTATATGTCACTTTAAGTAAATTGTACTAGGATACCTTCCAAATCGTGTCGCTGCAGGGTTTTGAAATATATTTTAATACCTCATATGCTGCTAACGAAAGCTGATTTTTGGATATGTTATATTATAAGAGTTTCCTACTTTAGTCTAAAATTTCATGAAGTTTCAAAGTCGATAGCTATGCAAACAAATTTATTTTCACAATTGTTGTTTACGATAGAAATCAAAACATCAACATTTACTTTTATTTTATGCCTAGAATTTCAAGTCAATAAAGGATACGTGCATGGAAAACATTCTAAAGATATCTTTTTTGAATACGTTTCTAGTATTGAACTATGTTGTTTAAAAAAAATCTTTACCTAGTTTTTTTTGTGCATGCCATTGTTTATGTAAACAATAGAATTTGCACGAACTTTGTTCAAATTTTAGTATCATTTTACTATTTTTGCTACTGCCCAAAAGTGACTTTATTTCTGAGAAATTATTAGATGATTCCTTAATATGAAATGATGATTAAGAATTAAATAATTCTTGAAACAAATTTTTAAATTAAATCTTTATACTTTCTGCTAAAAGTATAGTTAATTATCGAGTTTACGACTAAAGTACAGTTAATCTAGCGACGTTTCAATCCATGTGGATTAGGGCATTACAACATGGTATCAAAGCAAGAGTTTAGTCGATTCTGTAGACTTAGAGTATTTTGTAAAAAAACAAAGTACAAAGTAGGACATTTAAAATGAAAAAATGAAATATTTAAGTCATTCCATGGCACCTTGCATCCATTAGTTGACCTCATCATACGACCCAGGTATATTTAACTAAATGAAGTTATAATTCTTGCTATGAATGGATATGATTCTATAGTTATGTTTTCCATGTTGCGATACATTCTACATTTTACTATATGTACATCTTATATGTAAAAATAAATGTTGTTTGAAAATAATATGTGTTATTTAAAAGACATGTATTGGGATAGAAATTAAAATGTGGATGACAGATGGCTAGGGAAAGACAAAATATGAGGAGAATGAATCATGTTAGCTAACAAGAGATAGATATTAGAGCTTACCTAGATTTTGAGGTAAATGAATCTTTAGACCTTGACAATCACGTACGAAGCGTGTACCAACGTTGGATAAAAGAAAATAATGATGGTTATATGATTAGTGACCGACATGCAATAGGTCATTTGTTAGAAACTTTTGCACCTCGTGAGAAATGTATCGAAAAGCTTATACAAAAATATATGCTATCTAAAATTTTGGAAAGTGAACCTAAGGAACTTGACTATGAGGATTTTTGCAATGCCTATATCCATAATTGGGAGACTATGATTGGTGATGTTATCTCTCACTCCGGATTCAAATCGGTAGTAGATGACGAAATTGCACAACCAATTGTAGCAAATACTAACAAAGATGAAAGGAAGATCCAGAAGAGGACCTAGAAGAGGACCAAAAGTGAAATGAGTAGAGATTATGGAGATTACTCATTTATTTGAAAAAAAATATATAATAAAATTTATTGAATTGTTTTTTTTCCTATTTCAAGACGTAGTCAACGAAAAAAAAAAAGAAAAAGAAAATCATGTGGTCAAATTATGAAACATTTCACTTTGCCCTCTCATTCTTTTGCTGGAGACTATGGCAGGACCTTATTCCAGTAGATGTGGTTATTCAGAGAATGATTGGATGCCGGTTGGTTTCTCGTTACCAGTGTTGTTCTAAGACAAAGACTATCAATCACATCTTCACTAGCAGTAACATTTTCGATCAGGTATGGCAGCATTTTTGAGATATTACTCATATTCCTATGAGTTCAAAAGAGTGAGTCAAATAGAGGTTCCAGAGATGGCGGTATTCTGAACAGTATGTTTGTTATGGACACTTTCATACTATTATTCATCTACTGATATTTTGGTTTCTTTATACGGAGAGAAATGATACAAAGCATAGGGGGGTCCACATGGAGGCCAGATGTATCATTTGGAAGGTTTATCGCATGATCCGTTTTCTTCATAAGGAAAGACTGTTTCGAGCTGTGCATTGGCGAGGAGATTTGACACTTCCACCCATCTTTGGTATTGCTTTGGACCCTTCCTCATCTCCCCCCGTTCTGGTTTGGTGGCGCACTTCATCAGTCGGATCCGTCAAGATCAATACTGATGGATGCGTCAGGATGGGTTTGTGAGTGGAAGAGACATCATTAGAGATCACACAGGTTAATGTACTAGGGTACTAGGGCTTTCTCAACTTCGTACGGATCGTGCATGATATTAGAAACAGAGCTCAGGGCTATTTTAGATGGAATTTTACTAGCTAGAGGATTCGGTCTTTCAGACATTTGGGTTGAGTCAGATTTTGTAGTGGCGACTCACTGTATCACTAGAGGAGGAAGACCATGGGCTATTCAAGACATCCTTAGACAAATCATAAACATCATATCATTTGATAGAAACATAGTTTCTCACATCTACAGAGACATAAATCAGGTTGCAGATGCTCTTACTGCAGAAGGTTGGGATCATCGGCGATATCAGATATATGGAGCAACTGACATACCACGACATGTTAGGGCACTCGTACAAATTGATAGACATGGATTGCCAAACATTATAATATAATTTTTTATATTCTTTGTTCTTATTTTTGTCTATTATCATTTATTTTCATTGTAAGGGAAGTAGTACTTCATCATTTACTGCTTTCATTATTTCTTCATGTAACCACGGTATTCTTCCGCCATAAATGAGGACATACTAATAAGATCTCGGAGGTACCGCCCTCCTTTAACCAAAAAAAAAAAAAGAAAAAAACAGAAGAATTTGCCACCTCAAATCCAACTTTGCCATTATCTATCATCAATGCTGAGGTCCCAGTAGCAATAAACAAATGTTTACTTGGTGCTAAAATAATTTTGCAATTCAATAGTGAATAAACAAATGGAATTTGAGTGCTTGAAAGTAATGTTTTTCTACTTGTGACTCAAGATTCCAAATGTCCATATCATGGTTCAGAACGTACCAGCTATGGAGCAATACATTTTGAGTCGGTGTAGGCCATGAGCAACAAACAGAGGCAGCCAACTTTACACGTGAAAGCATTTGTAATGGCCTAAATGAATAAGGAAAATATTTGTCCATAGATTTAAGAACACAAGCTGGAAATTGTGGCCCAATATAAAACTTTTTGGTCCAGAATTTATGTTATCCAATGAGCCCGACTATTTGGCAATTAGAAGAAACATGGCGCCGAAAGAAATAAATTTCTGAGCCCAAGGGAGATAAGAGCCATAATCAAGGCCGAAAGATTCAATAGGCCCATATGGTAATAGACCCAAGTGGCAGGCCTTTGCATAACTTAAAATTTATTTCCAACAATTTAGTTAGCAGCCCAGTTTTTTGGTAAAAATAAGGAAAGAATATTGTTAGTCCCAATCATAACCCAAATGTAAGCCTCGAACAGGCCTCCTAAATATAATAGCCTCATTTGTTAAAAAGATTTTGGCAACAAATGGGTTGACTCGCTCCAGCATTGGGGTTAGAAAAAGATGCATGTATTGGCGAAAAATCAGATCCCAAAAAAGCTAACAAAATGGACAATTTATTACCTAGTCATGCTAATCAATCAACAAAAGCTAGAAATTCCGTCGAAATTTCAATGTTTTGTACCGGTGGACAAAAGAATATATTTGCTTGGACCTCCTATCTCTCTCAAAGAAAAAATGAAATTATATTTTTTGTTGTGGTTGTTTCATGTTTACCATTGTATGCTATCTTCTTTATTTTTAAGAGCCGAACTTTTAATGCTCCAAACACCAACAAATGGTGGATTCCCTCTCTGTGAACTTGGGTGCCTAAATTGCTAGAGAAATTCCTTTTTAAGTTTTTCGACCAATTTCTCCCTTTTCAGAGAAAATACATTTCTGTTTGTTTGCTCCCAATTTTTTTTCCCTCTTTATGCTATGGCTGACTTCTTCAAATTTTGGTGGAAAAAGCTTCTCAAAAAATCATCCTTTTTGGGAACCTTTCAAATGTGGTTACAACATGGTTAATGTACCATTTTTCACAGACGACACCAATCGGTAGACCCCAAAAAATGCGCTAATAAAATATCAGCCACCTCCCCTCCATATTGGCATCGTCGTACACCAGAATACCTCGTTAGGAGGCAAAGGCCGTCGATCGAAAAAAAATCCAGCGATCGTTTGCATTCTGACAGTCAAGTCAACAGTCGAGCAATTGAGAGTATGAGTGCAAGAAAGGGCGGAAGGTTTGGTTAGGGTTAGAAATTTCATACCTTGATTGTCAAAATGAGTCTCACAGACACACACACACACACACATATATATATATATATATGTATGTATGTATGTATAGGGAAATAAAATGGGTCAAGTGGGGCTAAAAGAAGTGGGCCCAAAACCAAATCCAAGTCCAAGATGCAATTGTTTAATTAAATAAGCCAAATCCAATAAAATAATCAATGCCGAGTTGGCCAATGTGGAACCCCTTCCATCACACACATGCTATGTAATTTATGAATATAACAGATACAATAGTCATAATAACTAGGGCTACGGGTATATGATGGTCATTTATTAATAAATATATAATTTACAGCACTCATCTTGAATGACACATTACAAAATATATATCTTGTTATTATCTTTCAAAAAATCGAATGGAACAAAACTTGAGTTAAGAAAAAATAGTAAAGTTGCTCCCTTGATATCAGAAAATGAAAATTCTTATATCGAGTCATCTATATCTTGTACGTCAATGTTTTCAGTATTGCAATTCTGGTGAAATATGTCTCATATTGTCTTGTATAGATTTCAAATAATACCACATTCATACAAGATATTTATCAACATTTGATAACTTTAGTAACATGATGATTCGAAAAATAGCTCTTACTATTCTTTTCAAGAGTCTCATACATATAAGATTACTATTTTGAGGGTAAATGTCTTGTATGTTATGAATATTCATTTATGCGAAGAATATGTTTCATTAAAACCTTATTAGGAAAAGTCATTTGGAAAAAATCCAAATGAAGGAAAAATAGTACATTATTTTTTTGAATATACAAAAGTTGTTTCATTAAAAATCTTGTCAGGAAAGTCCAATTGGATAAAACCTTGGTCGAGGAAAAAAGAGTACAATATGTATATATTTCTCTCATGATACCATCACTTAAATTATATGCTTAAGACATATTAAATCTTTCAAAAATAACATTAATAGTCATGCAAGATGAATTGGATATAATTGCATTTCAAATTTCGTGCCAATTGCATCTTCTATTGAGATGCTTATACGATTTTATTTCGATATTCTCGCCTTTTAAGATATATAGCAGTACATCATATACAAAAATGTCGTCGACAAATTTTCTTTTCAATTCTATTTCCCTATCATAACGACATACTTATTAAGATCTCACAATTTTTAACATTTTAGGTACCTGAACCTCTTCTGGAATTTTACATTTTATTATGTCTATATACTTTCCAAAAGTATACACCTCCTAATGGGATCATCCTCCTCATATGTTCCATTTTCTTTGAAAGATTTTTGTCTTAGAATTGAATGTAATCACATTTCAGGAGTACCATAAATTTATCAAATATAATATTGACGAATGGTCCTTCCTCGACGTCATTCGAGTTGGAGCATTTAAAACTTGTGTGTGAGATATTTTGATATCTTTGATGAGTAAATGCATCTAAGTGAATTATCTTTCGAACTTCTAGTTAAATTTTTCTTATGTGAGGATTTAGATAGTATTATTGACAATCAGCAACTGTGTTTTAAAATATCACTTGCTAGAGCTTGAGATATTTCATAAGGGTTGAAACTACACATTTATAATCAACATTCTTTAATTTCCATTTCAATGTATTATGATGGATCAATTGTACATATATTTAACTATTAAAATAATTAGATGGAAATATTAGGCTCGAATAAGAGCCAAATATAGCGAGGAAAACTTTAATGTTGGCATGATGCTAATAGCATTCCCTAAACAGAACTGGTAAACACTTTGTTCTAATCTATCTATCTTTTTGTAAAGGACATAAATAAATCAAACCCGCAAAAAGGGTACTACTATCTTTCTCTTCGTTCTTCTAGAGTATGTCCAAAACTTGTAATTTATCCCTAATAAGGTACATAATTGGAAAGAAGATTTTCTTTGTTCGTGGCAATTGGGGGCTTTAACTCAATGACCCCAACCCTTCTATCATTATTCCTCGATTTTACGGTGAATATAGTAAGTATTAGTTCTTTATTCACCCTTTATTTTTAATTTTGATTTTTTCTTATTTTGTTATGCTTGTACAGGTAACCGACTTATCTTCATGGTCAAGCTCTTAGTGACATTCGTACCCTTAATTTGGGTTTCAAAGCTTGCAAGGCCAAATGATTGCTCCATCCAAACAACTCGAGTTTTTACAACGTTGGTGTTCAGACTACTAAGGGTGAGTTTCTATACTAGTTTTCTTACTCTCTGGTTTTTATTTTTAGATAATATATGGATCTTCTTTTTTCTTTTGCATTTCGAATTGTTTTCAGTGTTATTCCTTCAACAGACTCTAAGCGCCAGAAAACTTCTGCACCTCTCCCTTCTAAATAACACGCCCTGAAGGATTAAAGGTCAAGGATTATGTCATCACGTGCCCTCTAAAGGGAAAAGAAAGGCATCGGGTGGATCAGAGCCAATTACTGATCCCAAAGTATCCTACTCCCCAGAAGTTTTACCCCTGATTTAAATCTTTTTTATCCTTTGTCGTAACAAGGAATCAGATTCGTAAGTTTTGTCTGTGCTTTCTCTTTTTGTTTCCAGGATAGCAAGATATGCATATGCTTATTTGAAATCAGTCTTGGAAAGGCTCACATAGGAGCTTGCCTTTACTCGAAGTGGAAAAATGATTGATGCTTATCTCGTGCGACCTGCTATTCTACGTCACGATCAGTAGGGTGAGTATTAGGCTTGCATTTTTGAGCAACAAGAAGGTTAACTCTTTGGAGAAAAGGTGCAAGGTCCTTCACTATAAGGAGATAAGCAAGGGTACTGCAATTTTTATTATAAGGGAAGCTTCCTTGGTGGCTGATGTCAAGAGGATCTTTAAGGATCTGGAACTAGTAAAAAAAATCCATGCGACTTATGTTGTCAGGATTGAGCGCGAAGTTTCAACGTTAGAAATAAAATCTAACTGACGAGGTCAGAGCAATATGCCACATCCAAAAATCTTGTTAATGAGAATAATGAAATAACCTCGCTTCGCATTCAATTGGAGAGTAATGAGACAAAATTTACAATTCCATAGTCCAGCTTTTTGTTCGTGTAAAACCCGCAAGTGTACGAAATCGTTTACAAGTACTATGTGATGAGTTAAGAGTTATCGTTCTACGGGGAATACATTTCAATCAAGTGTATTAGTTTTTATTTAAATTCAAAGTGAGCAAACAAAATAGAATTTTGGTTTATAATTATTCTACGAAAGCTTGTAAAATTCAAGTTTAGTATTTATAAGAAATGAATGGATTGAATTACGATACACCTACTATTATCTACTTCAATTCTCAGTTATATAGCTAGTATCATTCGTGCATTCTTAACAATTGATAAATCTATTGTAATTAATTCTCTTTTCCAAGATAAATTAAATCTACTATAATCACGACCGGAATATATTCCTAGTCCGAATTTGAATAAATAGAACGCATTAAAATTTAGATTATCTCAAAAATTGCACACTGGATAAATATTAGTCCTAATATCTATTGCACGCATGTTAATCAAGCAATGTTTTAGATCTATTGTCAGCTTCTCAGCACTCCAACAAGTAACTATATATTTAATTGGTGATCAAGCAAGCAAATAATAAAATTAAGCATGCGAGATTAATCAAGAAAAATAATAACTTAACCAACTACGTGTCTTGAAAAGAAAAATGAGAAATTAACTAACTACTTATCTTAAATTAAAAATAAATAATAGTAGGTTTCATCTTCATCAAATACATGAAAATGATTAGCCTAACATATTGTTATGTAAATTACAAAAAAAAAATTTGGAAAAACTTCACCCAGAATTAAAAACAATGAATTGAAAGTGAAAAACCAATTTCTTATTCGTTAATCTTCAACCTGGACTTTGAATCTTCAGTCTCTTGTGATAGTTTCCCTTGAATCTTGTGCTAGCCTCTTTCTTGTGGTGAAAAATAGGATTTTGATATGTTCTCTGTCGTTCACACCGTCCTTTCCCCCCAAGAAATAGGTTAAATCTGGTTTTTATAAAAATTTGGATAAAACAAGAAAATTGGGCCGTTAAGGCCCAGAAATGGCCTACTTCAAAATCACAATGCTAAATCAATCTCTACCTATTCAATGAAAAACTGACGAGTGTATGTGTGAAGATTTATGTAAAGCATCACAAAGTCAAAGATTGATTCAATTCCCGATCCTTTATGGCCATATGTTTCCTTTTTTAAGATACACACCCCAAACTTCATTATTTTCATTCTTTTCTCAAGGTGTGATATAAAATTGAATTTTTAATAAAATACTAATTCCTCGCCCTAGTTTGGTTTGACTTTTGCTAATTGCAATTCAACACATCAACAACTGCGGAATCTCCTTATTTTTTACTGGTTCAACCTCTAAGAATCAATTAAGTTAATAATCCCTCATCAAAAGTCCAATTCTCTCGAATGAGTGTTTGGGGATTACTCAAGACATATAGCAAATATTGTTTTTCTATGTAGACTCCTCTCTATTAAGTTTTCTAAATGACCCTTGTAGCAAGCTTTCAACTGATGACTCCCAAGTCAAATGACCATAGGGCACTAGGTTTTTAGATATCGTTGCATGTTTAATCACTCAAGTCATAAATGTTACAAAGAGAAATTTCACAACTAAACAACACCACATTTATTTATTTATTTTTTATCCGTGCAATACCCCTTATTGAATATTCATTCTCAAAAATCGACTCTTAACTTAAGATTTCAACCTAATTTCATTTTATTAGCCTTACACAATCCACACAAAATTTAGCACACATGGAATCCACATCTATCTCAATATTATCCTACAACAGCTCAATCACCCCCCCCCCCCAAACTATCTAAAATTGGTTTAAGAATGTATAATATAATAGTTGTTCAGGTTATGCATCTATGGTCCATTATTTTCAACCTACTCAACAATATAAATCAATTTTTTTCTTCATAATGCAGAACATAAATCTTGTACTCAAAAATATCAAATTCCACATAAATAAGCACAAACAAACTTAACATATAACTTATCCATAATTTATAGTCAAACTCTATGTTCCAATATATACATCATCGTTAGCAGATTATCTGACCCATACAAGCATGCAAAAATACATAAAAAAATAATAATAAAACTAAATGTTTTAAATTTATATAATTTTTTTTATATCACACAAACATGCAGAAAATAACAAAACACAAGGCTCGATGAAAATCTCGATGAAATCTCCATACTAGGTACAAACATTGCCCTCATTGTCTAAAAATAATGCAACATTAAAGAAAAATTAAAGGCAGAACAGGAAATAGGTACTCCCGTGGTTTCAGTCTGTAGGCGATGGATAGAAAAGTATGAACACCCAGATCTAGATGGGTCCGCAGTAGATGGTGGAGGAGTGGACTGAGAGTAGAGGTCTCGCATCATAGTACACATCTGATCAATTTGTCTATGTGTGTCCTCTGATTTGCTATACATAGCCTCACCTCTTGTATTCATATCCTCAAATCTGCTATATATGGCCTCATTTCGAATATGCATGTCCTCAACCCGCCCTGTGCATCTGTCTAAACGGTGCCCCATAAGGTCATGCTCCCGACGTAAAGTCAATAGCTCAGCTGAAAACCTACCAATATCTTGCTTAATTCCCTACAGCCTAGCATTCCTAACACGCTTCCTATCATCCTTTGCTTGCTCCCTAGCCTGTGAAGCTATCAACATATGCTCGATATGCTTCAATGTCCTATTAGTCTCTGATAGACCCGCAAACAACTGCCTCACAACCTGTAAATCAGGAGTTGGATCTGGCTGAGCAGGAGGTATAATGTGATCATCCTCCTGGTCGTAATCTTGGACCTGTTGATACTCACATTACTGTCTATGATGTATAATTGAGTGCCATGTTTTAGCAGCTGACAACACATTAATCAGGATTGGTTTTCTCGCATGTAACTCCCCTAGTAGGAGTCTGATACCCGACTTGCGACATAATCTAGTAATGAGACTAGGAAAAGTCAATATATGTCGAGGATCTGGGTCTGATGCCACAAAACATATGAGATTGTAAATCAAAGACCCCATATCAATCTTAAAGCCTCGTGCCAGATGATATAATAGAATGCCTTAGGATGATTAAATGTGGTGCGATGCGAGCTCGGATCGATGTTGTACGTAATGAATTTATATAAGATCACAAGGGAGTCACTCAGGTGTCGGTATTCAAATTCATTATCAAGAAGTGGCCACACATCATCTCGCCCATAAGTCTTCTGAGCAACAATAGACATGTCTGGATCTATTGGCACAAGCACAATATTATCCCTAGTAAATCCATAATAAGCATCAATCACCTCAGGGGAGAATATTATCCATTTATCTCGTACCCATGTTTAGTGCATGTGTTCGGTCCCCGGAGTGTCTAACTCTATATTAAAGTTGGTGTAAAACTCTTGCACCATAGAAGGGTAAACCTTCTAATCCTCACCAGCTACCTTTTCCCACCCTGCTAGATAAATAAGATGAGTCAACTCAAATCCCGAAAAGTCTTCGACTACAACCTGTCGTTCAGGCCGCACTTTCAATCTGGATACCACATTGTCAAATCTAACCTTATGCTCAAGTGATCCAAACCTCCACATACCCCATTCATCAAGTCGTGTGGGAACTGTGCCGAAAGATCCCACAACGTTTTCCTTGCCTTTTGATGTTGAATCGTTATTCTTCCTCTTTGGAGACAATCCTATCAAATAGTATATATAAAAATGATCATTATTTAATCATGTATGATATAGAAATCCTAAATAAGAAATGGAAATGTCAAATGAGAAAAAAATCGAGGCGCAAGTAGGAGACTCAAATAGGGATGCAGGGGGACATATGGAGACGTAGGCTGGATTATGCGTTCCCTTAATGTTCATTCAATTCATGCAAATGGAGAGATACAATGACATATGAGTGGTTATGTGGTATATATGCTATGTATCATACAAAAATCATGGCAGAATGCAAACAAAATGCCTTTGGGACAATTTATCGAACATATTGTATGCACAATACTTAAAACTTTCTCATGATTCTATGTTAAATCCAAACATACAACAACCAATTCACAAAAATAACATCGAACAATACCCAAACTCCAACAAAATTCAATAAAATCCAACCATTAGCATGAATTTAAGAAAAATAAGCAAAAAATTCGAAATCCATAAAGTTAAGCCAATTTACCTTTGATTTCTTGAAATTGTGTGGATGGAAGTGTGAAATAGTGAATGAAATAGGCTGGAATGTAATTAATTCCCAAAGCCCACGTGAAATTTGGAGAAAGTTCTATGAATTTGGTGAAAAATTGAAGAGAAAATTGTGATGGAAGCTGTGTGTGTTCGTGTGGTGATGTGTGTGTGTGTGTATGACAATCTGGTGGGTTTTAAGAACCTACCCGTGAAGAGCCGCTCACAAGCGCTGCTATTCTTGTTGTGCGCCCGGGGCTAAGAGACTTTAGTCCTTGTTCTTTGGTGGCCTTGCGCGCACGAAGCTACAAGCCTGTCAGGCTTAAATTATTATTATTCTTTTTTTTTTGGCTACACACACGCAAAATCACTTATTGCCCCTATTGAACCCCCACACTTAATGCAAACAAAATTGAAATTCTATGAACGACACAAATAGTATGGATGAAGATGCCTTAATGAAGGTAAATAAACAAAAATATGAAAAATACTAAGCTAATGCATAAAAATTGAATAAATAAAAGGGAAGAATATTGGGGTGCCTCCAACAAACGCTTGTTTATAGTCTTCAGCTCGACTTTGTTACTTAGGCTATTTTGGATCCTCGAATGGCAGAGTTGTCTTCTCATTGGGGAAGTCACCTCCCAATAAGCTTTCAACATTTACCAATTGATTTTGAACCTTCGTTGATGATCTTGAGATTTCACTTCAATTGTGCCATATAGATGGACAGCTACAACAGTTAATGGACTCAATCACCTTGATTTTAGCTTGCCTGGAAAGAGTTTGAGCCGAGAATTGAACATGAGCACCTGTTGACCAACCTCGAATTCCTTTTCGGTAATGTGCCTATCACGTAGCTTCGGATTCTCATAAGCTCCCAACTGAAATTCATCAAGCTCATTTAATTGAAGGGTTCTCATCTTCCCAGCTGCCTTCATATCAAAATTTGGCAAGTAAGTTGCCCAATATGCCTTGTGCTCAAGTTCAATCGGTAAGTGACATGCTTTCTCGAACACGAATCGGTAAAGAGACATCCCGATAAGAGTTATAAATGCAGTGCGGTAGGCCTAAAGTGCATCATCTAACTTCTTTGATCAATCTGTGCAAGATGCATTAACTGTAGCTTCTGATATTTTTTTTAACTCCCTATTAGAGATCTCTACTTGCCCACTAGTCTGTGGATGATAAGGCATTGCAACCCGATGTTTGACCCCGTATTTCGCCAATAAGGCTGAGAATAAATGGTTACAAAAGTGTTTCCCTCCATCACTAATAATCACCCGCAGAGTCCCGTACCTAGAAAAGATATTCATTTTGAGAAATTGAGTAACAAACCGCCCATCATATGTAGGTGATGCCACAGCTTCAACCCATTTGGATGCATAATCCACAGCCACCAAGATATAATATTGACCATATGAAGACAGGAATGGCCCCATGAAATCAATTCCCCAAACATATAAAATGTCTACCTCCAATATGCTATTTAAAGGCATTTCATTATTTCTAGAGATGTTTCCCATCCTTTGGCATTTATCACACTTCTTTACTAATTCATAAGCATCCTTAAACAGAGTTAGCCAATAAAAACCTGATTGTAAGACTTTAGCTGTTGTTTTGGTTGCTGTGAAGTGACCTCCATATGGAGAAGAGTGACAATGGTCCAATAAATGCTTTTGTTCTTCTTTCGGCACACGATGACGAATGATTTGATCAGGACCTCGTCTATAAAAAAGTAGTGCTTTAAATCACTGAAGATTTTTTTTTAGTTGACTAGAATACTCCGGAGAAATAATAGACTAGCCAAATAGTTGACATAGTCTGCATACCAAGGTGCTAAATTGATCTCAAAAGGTGTTTCGTCTGGAGACTCCTTATTAATTTCATAATTAAACTCTTCTTCTTGTTGCTCCAAATGAGATAAATGGTCTGCTACTAAATTCTCACTTCCTTTTTTATCCTCGATTTACAAGTCAAATTCATGTAGTAGGAGCACCCATCTGATGAGTCTTGGCTTTAATCTTTTTTAGTGATCAAATACTTCAACGCTGAATGATCAGTATACACTATCAACTTTGACCCAATCAAGTAAGGCTTGAATTTATCAAAGGTGAATACTACTGTCAAAAGCTCTTTTTTTGTAGTGGCATAGTTCAACTGAGCTTTAATAAGAGTTTTCCTGAAATAGTGAATAACATGGAAAAATTTATCTTTGCGTTGTCCCAACACTGCTCCAATTGCGTAATCACATGTATCACACATTAATTCAAATGGTAAATTCCAGTCAGGTGCAGCTAATATAGGTGTTGTGACCAATTTTTCTTTCAAGGTGTTGAAGGCAACCAAACACTCCTTTGAAAAGTTAAAAGGCACATCATTTTCCAATAAAATGCAAAGAGGATTGGTTATTTTTGAAAAATCCTTGATGAAACACCAATAGAAACTAGCATGTCCCAAGAAACTTCTGATCCCTTTTACAGAAATAGATGGAGGTAGCTGCTCAATCACTTGTATCTTAGGCTTGTCGACTTCAATACCCCAAGCTGAAATTAAATGCCCCCAAAACAATTCCTTCTTGAACCATAAAGTGGCATTTTTCCCAATTAAGTACAAGATACAAGATTGGTTTCTTGACATCGCTGCAACAACAATCTCAAGTGACCCAAGTACTCATTGAGTAATGACCCAAATATGGAAAATCATCCATGAATACTTCAATGATACTCCCCACCATATTGGAAAAAATTTACATCATACACCTTTGAAAAGTAACTGGGACGTTGCATAATCCAAACGGCATTCTTCCGTATGCAAAGGTCCTATAAGGACACGTAAATGTGGTCTTCTCCTAATCTTCTGGTGCTGTAGGAATCTGATTATACCCCAAGTACCCATCCAAAAAGTAATAATGTGAACGTCCAGCGAGTCTTTCCAACATCTGATCTATAAAAGGAAGGGAAAACTGATTCTTCCTCGTAGCATTATTTAGCTTGCGATAGTCAATGCAAACTCTCCAACCCGTGACTGTGCGTGTTGGAATCAATTCATTGTTTTCATTTGGCACCACTGTAATTCATCCTTTCTTCGGAACTACATGTACTTGACTTATCCAATGACTGTCTGAAATAGGGTATATAATCCCCTCATCCAATAACTTCAGCACTTTTACCCTTACGACCTCCTGCATCTTCGAATTTAACCTACGTTGCAGCTCTATTGAAGGTTTAAACTCTTCTTCCATTAAAATTTTGAGCATGTAAAGTGAAGGAATGATCCCTTTTATATCAGAGATGGTCCATCCTATTGCGGATTTGTGATCTCGAAGTACCCTTATTAGCTGATCTTCTTCATCTTTATTAAAAGTATTTGAGTTGATGATTGGAAATGTGTGTCTCTCTCCCAATAAGGCATATCGTAAATGTAAAGACAGCTGCTTTAGTTTAAGAGTTGGAGTAGTTTGAATAGATGGTAAAGACCTTGAGGGGCCCTCACCTATCTCCAGTTGTATCAGTCTCAACATTGGAGGATTTCCTTCTAGTCGTCGCACACATTCTTCTATCTTTTTGGATTCGGATGGCTCTTCTGTTGAATGAACCAGGAAAGAATCAAGCGGATCTAGAGGATAATTTAGTCTGAATGTTTCTTTTAAAGTTATGTCTAACACATCAATCTAGCAACAAGAATCTGGTTCAACATCAAATTTGAGTGCATTGAAGACGTTGATGGTCAATTCTTTGTCATTCATTCTAAAAATTAATTGTCCCTTCTGCACATCTATCAACGCTCTGCCAGTAGCTAAAAATGGATGACCTAAGATGAAAGGTACATTCTTGTCTACTTCCATATCCAGGATGATAAAGTCCGCTAGAAAGATAAATTTGTCAACTTTCACCAAAATGTCTTCAACAATTCCTCTTGGGTATTCGATCAACCTATCAGCAAACTGCAGTGTAATTGTAGTAGCTTTTGCTTCCCCAAAACTTAATTCCCTGAAAAGAGATAAAGACATTAAATTAATACTAGCTCCTAAATCATATAATGCATTTTTAATGTATTTGTTACCAATATTGTAAGGAATAGTAAAACTCCCTGGATCTTTTAATTTTGGTGGTAACTTATGTTGAAGTATTGCACTGCATTCTTCGTTCATCATCATTGTTTCGTGATCCTCCAGGTTCCTTTTATTTGATAATATGTCCTTTATAAACTTGGCATAGCTGGGCATCTGAGCTAAGGCTTCTGCAAACTGTATATTGATGTGCAACTTTTTAAACACCTCCAGAAACTTCGCGAACTGTTTATCAAGCTTGTGTTTTTGCAATCTTTGCAGAAATGGGACCAAAGGTTTGTATGCTTTGATAGGAACGGTTGTCTTAATATGTGGACTGTTTGCTGTAGCTGTCTCTATCTCTGATGTTTTAGATGACCAATCCACGTGTTCCTCGCCCGTGGTATGAACCTTTTCTGTAGTCGATGCTAGTCTTTTCACTGTTGTTTCCGACAATTGAACTCCACTTCGAGTAGTGATGGCCTGTACCTGTTCTTTAGGATTTGTCTCTGTGTTTCTTGGTAAGGTCCATTGAGTTCTTGCTAATGCAGCTACCATCTGACCTATCTAAGTTTCCAAGTTCTTAATTATAGACTGCTGATTCTGAATAATTGCCTTTTGGTTTTGAAAATTAGTCTCGCTCTTAGTAAAGAACTGAGTAAATAATTCCTCCATTGATGGCTTTCTATGTTGATGCTACTATTATTGTTGGAATATCAGTGGTCTTGCCTGAAAATTTACTCCTTGCCCTTGACTTTCATTGCTACCCCACGAGAAATTTGGATGATTCCTCCATCTCGGATTATATGTGTTGGAATAGGGGTTATGTTGTTGCCTCTAAAACTTTTGCACATAACTAACCTCCTCAGTCTGGATTAAATGTGTGGAACCTAAATGACATCTTTCTGTATTATGATCAGCTCCACAACCTTCACAAACTGGTTTCGATTGGTGTACCATGTTCACATTCTAAGTAAGGATGTCTAACTCCCTTGTTAATGCTTTCATTTGGGCTGCTAATGATGTAGCTATGTCAACATTATGTATTCCTACTGTTTTCCTCGACACTTCCCTATCTATTGGCCACATGGATTGATTCTCTGCAATTCTCTCAAATAGGTCTAATGGAATATCCATTATTGACCCTTCTACTAAAGCATCGGCTATGTTGCGAAATTCGAGTCTCAAACCTGAATATAATATGCAAATCTTGGAATCCTTAGGAATGTTCAGATTAGGGCACTTCCTGAAGTAATCTTTGAATCTTTCCCAAGCTTCTGGATAACTCTCGAGGTCTCTTTGTTTGAAGGTATGGACTTCATTTTTGAGTNTCTTTGAATCTTTCCCAAGCTTCTGGATAACTCTCGAGGTCTCTTTGTTTGAAGGTATGGACTTCATTTTTGAGTTGATGGACTCGAAAAGGTGGGAAGAATTTCAAAGTGAATTTTTGTACCATGTCATTCCATGAAACTATGTTACTAGGGATTAGTGAGTTTAGTCAATCTCATGCGCCATCCTTTAAAGTGTGAGAGAATAAGCGCAGTCAAAAAGCATCAATAGATATGCCTTCGTAACTAATCATATCGCACAGAATCAAGAAGGCTTGAATATGTTCATGAGGATTTTCAGTTGATCGCCCAATAAACCTAATGTCGTGATGATTCTGAAATAGGTTGATAACGTTAGGTTTGATGTGAAAATTAGCATGTCCAAATGGTGAATATATAATAGGTGGTTGTACAGGAGCAGGAATGGGATTTACATAATCCTTCATTAAAGCTTCTCCATCATTTGCTACTACCCTCGGTTGGTTTGGTTGAACTGGCTGAGGTATTTGTAATGGATTCTGAACTTGATTTAGATTTTAATTTTCTGCCCTTTCCCTTACTTCCCTCTATTCTCTTCTTCGTTGTTGAAGGTTCTTTAGCTTTCGGGATCTATTGGAAGAAACTCGATCTCGTTAGAATCTTGCATAAACTATAATTTCTTGAAAAGAGTAAAACAAAAGACTTAGTTTGTTCAATAAATAGCCTAAAAATAAAAATAAAAATTTCAAATCTAAAATAACTAATAAATTATTCCCCAGCAGCGGCGCCAAAATCTTGTTCGTGCAAAATCCACAAGTGTACGAGATTGTTTACAAGTAATACGTGATAAGTTAAGAGTTTTCGCCCGCGGAGAATAAATTTCAATCAAGTGTATTAGTTTTTATTTAAATTGAAAGTATGCAAACAAAATAGAATTGTGGTTGTGATAGTGCATCTTTACACACTTATTTCACTGTCAAAATATGGAAATTTTTTTATTAATATGTTGAAATATAGCTTAATTCTATGTAATTTATGTTTTGCATGACAAGTGATGAATGTAGCGGAAATAAAGAGAAACAAGTGAAAAAGAACCAAAATTGAGGAAAACAAAAGTTCAGGGACCAATGTGAAAATACTCTATACTTGTTCTAACCTTGTGATGAAGATTCAAGAGTGTTAGAGGTCAATTGGATAAGGAAAGGAGTCAAAGGGATGTAATACAGCCAAGACATTATCACATATCGACTTTCAAGCTGAAAAGTTTTATACTAGTTTTCAGTCTCATATTGAGAACTTTTTTTGACATGCTAGAAGATCGAATTGGAAGTTGACATCTAAATCAAAGTTGTAGACCTTTGAGTTAGATTTCCAACCCATGTTAAATCACCTCAATCGGATATCAAGAGAGGAAGATACGAGCAAAATACTAAAGCTGTCCGACAGAAAAACATTTTAACCATGCGGCCTCAAGGATTTATACCATGCGACCGCGTGGCCATTTTTAGCAAATTAAAAGGGATGAGACATTTGCTCCTTGTGACCGCAAGGCTTTATACCATGCGGTCGCATAGTCATAAAGAAAGCCCAAATTTTCAAGTTTCCCTGTACGACTCAAACACATATGGTAAACTTATTGTGGCACGATTTCTCAACCCTAAACCCCCCCACCCCCATAATGTCCCAGAATGCGGAATTCTTCATTATTCATCATT
>CAIGRP010042006.1:0-14606 GCA_903798385.1 Fraxinus cuspidata
AATGAAAATAGGTATTAAATTCCATATTATTTGGGCTAAATTATTAAATATTAATAGAGTGTGAAATATTATGTCAATATTGGACTCGTTTTT
Organism: Fraxinus cuspidata; assembly: GCA_903798385.1. NCBI lineage: Eukaryota > Viridiplantae > Streptophyta > Magnoliopsida > Lamiales > Oleaceae > Fraxinus > Fraxinus cuspidata. The sequence continues at coordinate 94 of CAIGRP010042006.1, forward strand.
TAGCTTGTAAGTAATAATGTGATTTTGATCCAAGAAAAAAATTAATTTCCATAAAACCAAATAAGCTAGGTCCAATTTTAGGAAAACAAGGTTAAATAGAATTTTGAATAATTAAGAATATTAATTTAATAAGATTGGCAGCCATGTGTGTGTTATATAATTATTAATTAACCTTTTAATTTGGAATCAAGACAAAAAGTAATTCGAATCCTAGATTTTCAATGATTTTTTGGTTTAGTTCAATATAGCACCTACTTTCAAAAGCAAATCACTCTATTTATACCTTGAATTGTCAATGGACCTTCGAGTTCGACCTAACGATGAAATATGAACTATTTTGGATTCTTTATAATGAAATATGAAAATTTCAAGAATTCAAAATGACTGGTGATGAATATCTTTCTTGCTCATCGATACTCCAAATAAAATATGGTATGAAGTGTCAATTTACTGATTAATTCGAATTGATCGGATTTACGATAGAATGGTAATGTGGTTGGTTGCCAAGAAGATTTGGAGAAATAAAAGTACTAATTTTTTTGATTTTCAATTGATTATTCAGTTTATTTGTGTTCGAAGATGTTTTATTTAATTATTAGGTTATTATAATTTTACTTTCGAAGATACAAATTTCATGTTTTGGTCAACCTGTAGATTATTGAAAGTAAAGAAATTAGTTTTTTTATTGTTTCCGCCATTACATGAAGAAAATCGAATTTTTAGTAACACTCCAGGTTTTTGAAAATTGGGGTGTGATAATTTGGCATTAGAGTTCGAGTCACTTTTTCGTAGACTTAATTGATAATCCAAGAATAACAAACTAGAGGGAGTGAATTGGTTTTTCAAAACGTTTTAGAGAAATTTATCGAAATCTAAACAAGTTATGAATGATTAAATCAATCAAGTAATTATTCACAAATATAAAAGCGATAAATACAAAAGGAAGAGATTGTGCAAATGATACAATTATGGAGGATTGATCCAAAGCAATGATATATGTCATCCATTGCCAAACTATAAACTACATTTGATTAAATTATGGTGCAATCCAAAACCTTAAAAACTTTCGATGACTTACAAACAAGGAGCATTGATCCTTATATAATATTGAATTTTATGGGACCTCAATACAACCCAAACTATTGAGCTTTTTAGGGGGACCTACCTCATTATGACCCACAAATGTGAAGAGAAATGGTTTTACAATTTAAAACTTCTCTTAATAATTTATATAAACAAGTTAAGTACTAAGAGAGAAAGAGGCTAACTTCAATAAATAGCAATACATGAAAGCTCCAATTTTAGATGAGAAAACTTCGATGATGTAGATGAATAAAGTATTTGATTCAATCAATCAAATATTTTCACGATAAATGATTTGATATTAAATAAGATGTAAGATCAATATAATTTTGTTCAAGAATGTCTCACTTTATAATCTTAAGAAGTCTTTTAATAAATGCAAAAAGTGAACGTATTTATGGTAAAACGAGCAAAATATTTGCGGCACCAGACAAAAAACCGAATGTTCACTTTTTTGCAGAATGGTCAAAAGAGTGACCATTACAAGAACCGGATGCCCAGATGATCAGAACATTCATAGGTTTAGTCATTTTGACTTCGTTTGATCCGATGTGAATGTTTTTGAACTATATAAGCTATTGAATGGTGTTTTTCAAAATATGATCTAAGTTCAATTATAATTTTGAAAATCAAATATGCTTTTGATAAAAGATAATATTTGCAAGTGATGATCAAAATAACTTTTAGCGGATAAAGAATGGTTTTTGAGCTTTTATTGTTTATTGTTGAGAATTGTAGCTGTTATACCTTTACAAATGAATAGGGAAGAGTCTAGTCTATTGAGCTTCCTTTGATAGAACAACTTTGGTAGCTCGTCTTGAATGCTTGACTTTCATCTCTACCTTCATTATGAGTCCGATTTGTATTGTGAAAGTCTCGATAGCGATCCTTTTGTCCTTGATCAATCAATGTTACATTAAATGTTTTAAAGACTTAAATTCAATTGTTAAAACCAAAATTAACTTATTTGTTATAATTAAAATATTAGTGTTGTTAACATCCGACTTGCGACCTAAGTCGATTTGTTATTTACACTTAGCTCATGTTTTAAGGTCGGATCTGCAAGGTCAGCTTGTACTTATGACCGCCATGGTTTGAGGGGGACATAATGATTGTAGATTCCCTACACATTGTCAAAACATTTAATCAATTAATGACATTCGAGGGACTTACATCAACGCCCACCAATTCCACCAATAAGATGTAATAGCTTCGTTCTCTAATCAATTCATTAATTACAGATAACCTGATGGATCCGACCTCAGCAACCAATAGGGAATATGCCATTGGTGTACTCTCCCAGTTCAGAACTGTATGTTGATTTGAGAACAATCAATCAAGACTTAAGCCAATGGCATACTTTCCGAATTCAGTACTATAAGTTGATTTGACAACAACCAATCAAGACTTAAGCCATTGGCATAGGTTCCCAACTCGGCACTGTTGTTGACAAGTAGGAATGCGAAAGATATAGACCCATCATTTCCTATAAAAGGGGGACATAATCCTAAAGAGAGGAGAGAGCCCAATAATTTCATATTTCAAATATCTCCTTTGATAAAAGAAGTTGTAGTTTGAAAGTAATTATCAACAAAAATTTTTATTTACACTTGAAGTTGGCTTGAATTTTGGTTATACAATTTTCAACGTCAGCAAATGGTAAAGTCAACAATTTCCTCCATTGTGATTATGACAAACAAGATGATTGCAAAGTAAGATTGAATAATTGATAAGGAATATAAATATTAAATTTTGCATATAATCCATATATTTTCCCTATCTTTTACACACCAATAACCCTTCATACAAAGCATATGTCTGTCAAAGCAAGCATTTATGTATCACATTATCATCACGCATATCATCTCATATAGTTTCCCACTTTTGGCATAAGCAAAAAGATATAGCATTTAAGATCAAGAAATAACCATAGGAAATATTCATTCTCCCTTAAGTGAATACATGATGCCAACTAATTTAAAATAGATGATATTGCATTCATAGGCACATAAAAAAAGATAGTTCAAGAAGGTTAAAGACGAGAAGTTAGACCAACATAAGTGATTTCAAAATAAATATACATAAAATCTTATCTAAGATTCCGAATGAGGAGGTGTTAGGAAAAGTGCATCATAGCGGGCATAAAAGGCATTTTTTGAGCTTGAAATGCCATGTGTTGTGCATTGATAGTCTCTTTTTTGTGACTCATGTCAATTTGAAAAACAAGTAAAAAGCTCATTCAAACTCAAGCAGTACTCTTTAACTACAAAACCTTTACAACTTCTCCACATGAATCTTTTTAGAACTTCTCGAACCGCTAGCTTGAGTGGTAAACATTATGTATTCATTGTTGATGACTTCTCAAAATTTACTTGGGTTTAAAGGGTGAGACTTTGAATGCATTTAAACACTTTTGTAAAATGGTTCAAAATAAAAAGAGATATGCTATTACAACATTTAGAAGTGATCATAGTGGAAAATTTAATAATATCGCCTTTAATAATTATTTTAATGAAAATGGATATGAACATAACTTCTTGGATCCTAAGAACTCTTCAACAAAATGGTACAGTAGAAATGAAGAATCGTATATTGCAAGAAATAGCTAAGACTATGCTTAATGAAAATAGCTTACCAAAATATATTTGGGCTGAACCATTAACACCGCTTACTACATTGTTAATAGAGTTTTGGTTAGTTGAAAGAAAATAAAAACTCCCTAAGAGCTTTGAAAAATATTATTCCAAATAGTTGTTTTAAAGTATTTGGTTGCAAATACTTTATTTTATACAGAAAAGAAAATTTGGAACATTTGCTTCAAAAATCCGATATTGGATTTTTTTAGGATATTCATCGACTATCATAACTTTTAGAGTCTTTAATAAAAGAACTCTAGTCTTTGAAGAATCTATGCATGTTACTTTTGATGAAACTAATTCTCTTGATAGAGGTAAATGTATTATTAATGATGTAGGATTGAAAATTTCTTTCGAACAAATGAATATTCAAGATCAAAAGAACGAAGATTCAAAAGATGAACACAAGGAAGAAGCAAATGTTCAATAAAGTGAAATAGAACCTTCCGAAGTAAAAAAGACCCTACTCTACCTAAAGAAATAGAACCTTCCGAAGTAAAAAAAGACCCTACTCTACCTAAAGAATGGAGGTTTATTCCTTCTCACCTAAAAAAGTTTTCATTGGTGATCTATTCAAAGGTATTTACTACTAGAGTCTACTAAAATCATTTTAATAGTTGTGCTTTTGATTTACAAATTAACTAAAGAATTTCAGGGATTCTAGCTATGCAAGAGAAACCAAATGATCGTTATTGATATAGAATGGGTTTATAGAAATAAAGGAGATGCAAACAGGATAATTGTGTGTAACAAGGCTGGATTAGTGGTCCAAAATTACAATTAAGAAAAAGGCATTGATTTTGAAGAAATCTTTGCACCAGTTGCTAGATTGGAATCTATTCGCATACTTTTTGCATTTGCTTGTCATATAGGATTAACTCTTTATCAAATGGGCGTTAAAAGTGCATTTCTAAATGAATTTATACAAGAAAAAGTCTTTGTAGAGCAATCCCCGATTTCAAAGATAACAAGTATCCTGATTATGTTTTAAACTTAGAAATGCTCTTTAAGGTTTGAAACAAGCTCTTAGAACATGGTATGAAAAATTGAGGAAGTTTGTACTTTCAAGTGGCTTTTCAATGGGTAAAGCGAATACTACATTCTTTATCAAAACTAAAAAAAAAAAAAAGAAATAATTATCGTTCATATTTATGTTATTAATATTACTTTTGGTGCAACTAAAAAAATCTCTTTGTGAAGAATTTTCAAAATATATGAGCAAGGAATTCGAAATAAGTATGATGGGAGAACTTAGATTCTTTCTTGGAATTCAAATCAAGCAAACTAATGATGGCATATTCATTAGTCAAAACATGTACATATTGAATATGCTCAAAAGATTTGAAATGGAAGAATTGAAGCCCATGAATACTCCAATGAGCTCGTCCATAAAATTAGACAAAGATGAACAAAGTACTTCCACTGACATAACTATCGAGGTATGAATGGATTCCTTTTCTATTTAACAGCAAGTAGACCTGATATTATGTTTAGTGCATTCTTATGTGCTAGATTTCAATCTAATCCTAAAGAATCACACCTTAGTGCCGTAAAATGAATCTTTCGATACCTTAGTGGCATTAGATTATTAGTTCTTTCGTATCCAAAGGACACCCACATTAACTTGCTTAGATATTCGGATGCCGATTGGGCCAGTTGCAAAATTGATCGTAAAAGCACAAGCGGAACGTGTCAATTTCTAGGCTTTACACTTGTGTCATGGTTTAATAAAAACCAAAATTTCGTTGCATTGTCTACCGCCTTATCTGAATACATCTCGGCCGCTAGTTGTACACAAGTTATATGGATTGAACAAACCCCTAGTGATTATCATTTGTTATTTAACCATATACCTATTTTAAACGAATGCTATAAACTTATCGAAAAATCTCGCCAAGACTCTCGAACAAAGCATAGTGAGATTAGACATCATTTTCTACGAGATCGTGCACAGAAGGGAGATATTTTTTTAATGTTTGTAAACAGGAAAAATTAATTGGCTGATATTTTTACTAAATCTCTTGCTCTTGATAGATTTTTGCATATTCGATGAGGTTTGGAAATTATAGATGAATCTAAAGTATGTGGCTAGTATGTTTGTATGTTCTATTGTTGATGAAATTGTTGATCTTATGTGCAATACTTGCTAATACCAAAAAACAGTCATGCGGACGTCTGGATTATGAAGGTGACATCAGAATAAGTACCGAACAAGATAGTGGATGACCGACACTTGCGTCCGAATTGGCAAAAAAAATTCAGCTACTTGAAGCGGGACATCTTGAAAAACAACTTCATAGTCTCCTTCTTCATTTCTTTCCTTTCCACTATGTGCATCTACCACAAATCCACCGCATTCCCTTCATAAATCATTAATATCCTCACTCAAATCCAAAAACCCATACTTCTCCTAGTCCAATTCTTTCAAAATCCCTAATTCTCTCTTATTAAAAGCCCCAAAACTCACTCTTTTGCGATTATACAAAACATAGGTCCGAAAATTAGTATATATTTTCTTCAATTCAATCATTTATCATGTCAAGTCAAAGAGATACGAGCAAGAGAATAAAAAGAACCGCGAGGAGAGCTCTTCCTTCATCCTCCCCTGATGAAGAACCCGAGGTGCAGAAAAATCCATTTGAAAAATCATCAATTCTCATCGGCAAGAATGTTGAATTTACCCATTTTACTATTGAAGTTCCCACATTTCATATTGAAGAGTATTTTGATTATATAGGTTGGGTGTTGTAGCCACTTTGGGAAAAAAAAATGATTATCCTGGACTCATGAAAGAGTTTCATAAAATTATGGTTGTCACTCCTAGGGTGGATGGAATTTCATGTTTACTTAAAGACACACAAATTACCAACACCAAAAATCTTATCCGAACTATTCTTGAGTTTGAGGAATGTGAAAACTAATTTTTTCCTACACAAAGCTTATCCTACTATTGAAGGATATAGTCCTTCTAAGGCTTGCCGTAGAGTTATGGGAAAGAACATTGAGAATATCACCAAGCTATTTGTCAATCAATTCATTCTACCTTGCAAAGTTTTACAAATTATTCTTCCATGAAAGGGTCATTGGGACAAAGTCAATAATTTCGACATCTTCATTCTTGATTCTTTTCTAGTCAAGCAGAAATTAGACTTTCCAACCATTGCACATGGTCACATGAATCTACTTCACTCTACCAGAAACATCAAAGCCTTACTGGGTGCTTCTTACTAAAAATTTTAAGCACTTTGAAATACCTTTTGCATGATGAGATTTTTCGTTTCACTTCGTCCCACTGACAACATCAATATCCAAACACTCAAACGCATGAAAATCTTAAAAGAGCACGATCAATGGGTGGCTCATTCCAAGGGTTTGATCCAAATTTGGGTCCTTCGACTTTATCCTTCGAAGGAGATGAGGATGAGATTGGAAATGATCATGACAACAATGCACCACATGTTCCAAGCCCTCCTTATGAAATTCATAGTTCTAGTGTTACTCTTCTTACCGCTGGTTTTACTTTTATCGAAGATTACTACAATCTCCTCAATGGACACATTAATTCACTTACCTCTTCTATTCACGACATGTCGGGTTAATTCACCAAATGCTAGCTCAACAAAAGGCACTCAAACAAGAGGGACTACATGCTCATCAAGAGACTCTCAATGCACAACACATGGCATTTCAAGCTCAAAAAATGCCTTCTATGCCCGCTATGATGAACTTTTCCTGACACCTCCTCATTCGGAATCTTAGATATGATTTTATGTATATTTATTTTGAAATCACTTATGTTGGTCTAACTTCTCGTCTTTAACCTTCTTGAACTATCTTTTTTAATGCGCCTGAATGCAATATCATCTATTTTAAATTAATTGGCATCATGTATTCACTTAAGGGAGAATGAATATTTCATATGGTTATTTCTTGATCTTAAATGCTATATCTTTTTGCTTATGCCAAAAGTGGGAAACAATATGAGATGATATGCATGATGATAATGTGATACATAAATGCTTGCTTTGACAGACATATGCTTTGTATGAATGGTTATTGGTGTGTAAAAGATAGGGAAAATTTATGGATTATATGCAAAATTTAATATTTATATTCCTTATCAATTATTCAATCTTACTTTGCAATCATCTTGTTTGTCATAATCACAAAGGAGGTAATTGTTAACTTATGGTTGACTCTACCATTTGTTGACGTCGAAAATTGTATAACCAAAATTCAAGCCAACTTCAAGTGTAAATAAGAATTTTTGTTGATAATTACTTACAAACTACAACTTCTTTTATCAAAGGAGATATTTGAAATATGAAATTATTGGCTCTCTCCTCTCTTTAGGATTATGTTCCCCTTTTATAGGAAATGATGGGTCTGTATCTTTCGCATTCCTACTTGTCAACAACAGTGCCGAGCTGGGAACCTATGCCAATGGCTTAGGTCTTGATTGGTTGTTGTCAAATCAACATATAGTACTGAATTCGGAAAGTATGCCAATGGCTTAAGTCTTGATTGATTGTTCTCAAATCAACATACAGTACTAGACTGGGAAAGTACACCAATGGCATATTCCCTATTGGTTGCTGAGGTCAGATCCATCAGGTTATCTGTAATTAATGAATTGATTAGAGAACGAAGCTATTACATCTTATACCAAGGAATCAGTAAACCTCGAATGTCATTAATTGATTGAATGTTTTGACAATGTGTAAGGAATTTACAATCATTATGTCCCCCTCAAACCATGGCGGTCATAAGTACGAGCTGACCTTGCAGATCCGACCTTAATTTAACATGAGCTAAAGTGCAAATAACAAACCGACTTAATTAGGTCGCAAGTCGGATGTTAACAACATTAATGTTTTAATTATAACAAATAAGTTAATTTTGGTTTTAACAATTGAATTAAAGTTTTTAAAACATTTAATGTAACATTGATTGATCAAGGACAAAAGGATCGCTATCAAGACTTTCACAATACAAATCAGACTCATAATGAAAGTAGAGATGAAAGTAATTCTAGACAAGAGCTACCAATGTTGTTCTATCGGAAGCTCAATAGACTAGACGCTTCTCTATTTATTTGTAAAGGTATAACAACTACAATTCTCAACAATAAACAATAAAAGCTCAAAAACCATTTATCCACTAAAAGTTACTTTGATCATCACTTGCAAATATTATCTTTTATCAAAAGCATATTTTATTTTCAAAATTATAATTGAACTTAGATCATATTTTGAAAATCACCATTCAATAGCTTATATAGTTCAAAAACATTCACATCGGATCAAACAAAGTCAAAATGACTAAACCTATGAAATGCAGACGTGTGAATGTTGTGATCATCTGGGCATCCGGTTCTTGTAATGGTCACTCTTTTGACCATTCTAGAAAAAAAGTGAACATTCGGTTTTTTGTCTGGTTCCTCAAATATTTTGCTCGTTTTACCATAAATACTTTCACTTTTTGCATTTATTAAAAGACTTCTTAAGAGTATAAAGTGAGAGACATTCTTGAACAAAATTATATTTACATCTTATTTAATATCAAATCATTTATCATGAAAATATTTGATTGATTGAATCAAATACTTTAACATTGGAGCTTTCATTTATTGCTATTTATTGAAGTGTTAGCCTCTTTCTCTCTTAGTACTCACTTGTTTATATTAATTATTAAGAGAAGTTTTAAATTGTAAAACCATATCTCTTCACATTTGTGGGTCATAATGAGGTAGGTCTCCCTAAAAAGCTCAATAGTTTGGGTTGTATTGAGGTCCCATAAAATTCGATATTATATAAGGATAAAAGCTCCTTGTTTGTAAGTCATCTAAAGTTTTTAAGGTTTTGGATTGCACCATAAGTTAATCAAATGCAGTGAAAAGGCCTTACTCATGATGGAAAGTTTGGTAATGGATGACGTATATCATTGCTTTGGATCAATCCTCCATAAGTATATCATTTGTACAATCTCTTCCGTTTGTATTTATCGCTTTTATATTTGTGAATAATTACTTGATTGATTGAATCATTCATAACTTGTTTAGATTTCGATAAATTTCTCTAAAACGTTTTGAAAAACCAATTCACTCCCTCTAGTTTGTTATTCTTGGATTATCAATTAAGTCTATGAAAAAGTGACTCGAACTCTGATGCCAAATTATCACACCCCAATTTTCAAAAACCTGGAGTGTTACTAAAAATTCGATTTTCTTCAAGTAATTTGCGGAAACGAAAAAAAAACTAATTTCTTTACTTTCAATAATCAACAGGTTGACCAAACCATGAAATTTGTATATTCGAAACTAAAATTATAATAACCTAATAATTAAATGAAACATCTTCGAACACAAATAAATTGAATAATCAATTGAAAATCAAAAAATTTAATGCTTTTATTTCTGCAAAATCTTCTTGGCAACCACATTACCATTCTGTCTTTATTTCTCCAAATCTTCTTGGCAACCACATTACCATTCTGTCGTAACGATCAATTCGAGTTAATTAGTAAATTGACACTTCATACCATATTTTATTTAGAGTACTTCGATGAGCAAGCAAGATATTCATCACTAGTCATTTTGATTTCTTGAAATTTTCATATTTCATTATAAAGAATCCAAAAGAGTTCATATTTCATCGTTAGGTCGAACTCGAAGGTCCACTGACAATTCAAGCATATTTCACTGAATACATGAAAGTATAGGAAAACGAAGAACTTGTACGTTATAAATATCTTACCTTGGAAAATCAATAGAAATATTTAAAGAAAAATTGAACCCTTATTTGATAGCCATTATTTCGAGATTCATTATTCTACATATTCATTTTTAACCTTATATTCACATAATAAAATATTTTGCACGTATATAAAAAATGTTTCCCTACTTTTTAACTACACATTCTACAACAAGTTACTATTCAAAACATTATTTTTTGCCAAATAATGATTATCAAAGAGGGGCTTAAATTGCACCCTCCAAACTTTTTCTCAAATTTTGTGCTTTGGTTTGAATAAATGGGTACGTGTACTATTTTAACATAATATATGATAGAGGCCAATTTACTTCAACATGGAAGGTATAAATAGAGTGATTTCCTTTTGAAAGTAGGATACTATATTGAACGAAACCAAAATATAATTGAAAATCTAATAAAACTAGGATTCGAATTACTTTTTGTCTTGATTCCAAATTAAGAGGCTAATTAATAATTATAACACACACATGGCTGCCAATCTTACTAAATTAATATTCTTAATTATTCAAAATTCTATTTAACCTTGTTTTCCTAAAATTGGACCTAGCTTATTTGGTTTTATCGAAATTAAATTTTTTCTTGGATCAAAATCACATTATTACTTACAAGCTAAAAAACGAGTCCGATATTGACATAATATTTCACACTCTATTAATATTTAATAATTTAGCCCAAATAACATGGAATTTAATACCTATTTTCATTACACACTCTATTAATATTTAATAATTTAGCCCCAATAACATGGCATTTAATACCTATTTTCATTTTATTCCCTCTATATTTTAATATTATCAAAAAGTGCTTAGGTCAAAATCCTTAACAATAAATAATTTTATCTTATAAAATCCCGGGATGTTACATATCATCCATGGGCGTTCATCAGCATTTTCTTCCTTGCACTCGTTTTCTACATGCTCGGCCACAAATTCCCTTTTCAACAATTGCTCGAGCTTCCATTTTCAATATCCATCATTTATTATACCATGGTCTCTGAGGAAATCTTTCCACTTGTCTCTTTTTTTAGTAGATGAGGATATTAGTCTCTACCATTTACGTTCTTTCATGTCTCAGATTTGCACCAACATACACTGAAAGGTAAAGGACCCATATTGTCCTCATGTTTTCCATCAACATTCTATTGGCGCATTTTTTGAGGTCAATAAGTTTCCGCCGTATGTGGGAAACAATACGTTAACCATGTTCTACCACATACCAAAAAACCAACGGGAAAATGATAATTTTTTCCGGACAGTTTTCCGTTGGAAAATATGGAAGAACTCAACCACAGTAAATGAAACAAAATGGCAGTTGGGGAGGAAAAAACGAAAAAAAATCCCTTTTAAAGCAAAAAAGTTTTTATTTTGGAGCAAATAGGAAACCGAAAATGAAGAATTTTTCCATCCAGTTTGTTCTATTGAAAAATAGAATTGTTAGCCACCAAGATGAAGGAAATAGAGCTACTGTAAATGTTGTAAAATAACCAAAATATCTCTTGTTAGAAGCAATAATAATATGCCCGGATCGCTGATAACAATGTTGAAAATACAAGAATTATGTATTATTTGAATATCACATGATGAAACCAACCACCGGAATGAAAAATGAAGTATTAGATCAAGCAAAAAATAATCGAGAAGAGAGAAAATTACAATGAATCCTATAATTCTAGTAATCTATTTTCTCACACTATGAAATTGTATAGAAGAACCGAATATTTATAGGGAACATGTAGGGGACGTCCAAACCCTCATAGTAGAGTTGTTGATAAAGTGGGATGTTAAAAATCGAGTTCACAATGAAAAAGGAGGGAAAAGATGCAAAAATCCTGGACCATACAAGTAGCCTACACCTAGGCGCCATGCCCTAGGCGCCTAAGCTTCGGGGCTGGCGCTTGGGCGCAAACCTAGCTGTTGTAAAATAGCAACATGGCGCCTAGGTGCCAAGTCATGGCCAGAAAACTTCCAATAGTTTTTTCTCCATTCTGAATTCTTTTTTAAGTCCAATACGAATTTTCAACTCCAAATGGGCTTTCGAAATAGAACTTCAACTTGACATAGGACTCCAATAGCATTCGAAACTGAATTCCTTTTGTTGTGCTCTTCAATTAAGATTCTTCGATTACTTAAACAAGGAATTCAAGTCATGTCCAAATTCTAACAATCTTCACCTTGACACGATTTCCATTAAGGAATGAACTAATTTCTTCAACAATAACCAGGAAATTAATTTCTCCAACAAAACACTATACTCCACCTCTTACAATGAATCCAAACACTATTCTTGTAGAATTATCTCGAATTTCCAAAGATCATAATGATTTTATAGTTTACCAAAATGGGCTACAACACACCCCAAGGTAGAATCAATATCAAATGTTTAGACTGCCCCTTGCTAGATTGAACACTTTCTACTCCACTTAAAGCATGCTCAACAAAATCAGCATCCACACACCCTTTTCCACTGGGTTAATCCCTAACAATTGAATACAATGGCACCACGGGTGATGGTGGCAAAGCAGCATTATCCATATTTTTTTAACTCAACTGAGTAGTATTCTTGAAATCTGACCCTTTACAAGCTCCTAAAGGTATTGTACCAAGACGAATGTCGATTATGGTACTGAACTTGTGCTGATTGACACTTTTAAATACTACATGACCCTACAGGATGTATAACTGAGATATTTTATGTCCCTCCAATACAACCTGAGAGCACCCTTACAAACCCTCAAAGCTCCACCTTTACCAAAGAATTCATAACCCTTTGATTCAATGATAAACAACGAGATGAGATTCTTTTTCGAATTCAGAACATGTCAAACCTGGTCAAGTGTTCTAATCGTCCCATCCCATAGCTCCAATCTGACCGTACCAATCCAGCAACTCGATAAGGTGTGTTGTCTCTCACAACCACGACACCTTTAGAAACAGTTTCATATGTAGTAAACAAGTCCTTATTAGGACACATGTGAAACACACACGCTGAATCCGGAATCCAATCCTCCTCTGGTTGAGACTCGATGTTAGAAATAGCCAAAAGATCTCCTTTACTTACCATCTCTACGAGGCCGGTTCACCTAAATTCACTGATTGCTTACCATATCGACTTCAGTCAACATTTCTTTATTTTACAATTTGTAGCAATCCTTCTTCATGTGCCCCTTCTTCTTGCAGTAGTTACAAATTTGATTACTGAACTTCTAGAACCACCATGAGCAACCGGGCCTTCTCCATCTCTGGCTTAGAAACTAGACGCTTCATCTGTTGTTTTGAATACAAAGCATCATAAACCTCCTTTATAGTGAGAGTTTCACTACTATATAGGATCGTGTCTCTAAATGAAGAAATGAAATGGGCAACGAACACAATAGGATCAAGTCCAAAGCTTCTTTATCATACTTTTACTTCCAAAGTATCCAAATCAGCGACAATCTCCTTAAATACAGTCAAGTGATCTTCCAATTATCGTCTTTCTGCCATTCGATGAGAGTACAAAAGCTGCTTGAAATGCAAGTTTCCCATCAGACTTCTAGTCATGCACAATTGCTCCAACTTCAACCATAAAGCAGTTTATAAACCATCTTTCAAAACGTCCTAAAGAATGGTATTCGATAGATGAAGATGAATTTGAGAAACTACCTTCTTAATTTTGTAATTTCTCTTCCGTGGTCAAAGTTGAGGGCATCTTGTTGATTTCCAACAACGCATCGTCCAAATCCAACTGTGCGAGTACTGTATGTATCTTAACCTGCCATAGCGAAATCTAATGCTCTAATACAAAAGCGAAATGCCATACTTCATGGAAGTCATCACGAACAAAAAAAACTTGAACAAATCAAACCTTACGCTCTTGCGGAATTGCTGAACCAAGGCTTTAATACCACTTGTTGTGAAACAATCAAATCTCTTGTTAGAAGAAATATTAATATGCACGAATTGCTGATAGCAATGTTGGAAATACAAGAATTATGTATTGTTTGAATACCACTTGATGAAACCAACTACCAGAATGAATTGTT
>CAIGRP010042016.1:0-13769 GCA_903798385.1 Fraxinus cuspidata
TTATTGTTACGCTGCTAAATTGTTTTAAGATAATCTCGTCATAATTTTTAAAGGAGGCTAGTATATTAAGGACAACATGTTCAGAATAGAAGTTCTCTCAACCCTGTGAATTTTAACTTCATTGGAAGCACTAGACTGTGAACTTGTAGGTTCTTTGTTTCCCAGAGATGGTGCCATCATAATCCATCATCATGATTTCAATCTGAAACCCTGGGGATGGCAATTCTCTCTGCAGAGTACAACTGTGAAGCCATTAAATTAGAATGAAACAAAGAAGGAACTGAAAACAAAATACTAAACAACTTTAAAAAACAAAAAAAAGATGAAAAAATAAAATAAACATAAACTGTTCTATCAATGGGGAATGAATTTGTAAATTTGTAATTGTCACGTCAAGTGATGCAGATTCTCAGAGCCAAGGAGCATTTTACGTTATCAGAACCATCAAGGTCGGCACCATCTAAAATTATTTTGTTTTCCCTCGTTGTTGTGTTTAACCAACTGAGGAGAAAGTTGTATGTTTACATTAGAAGTTAAATCAATACTGTAAGGAGAAATACAAGTTACAAAAACAAGATGAGGTACTGTCAGTCGAAGACACAAACACAAGTTCAGTGATTATTGGAACAATTAATTGAAGAAGCGTCGTGAGTTGCATATCAGCCGATTATATTTCTTTGATGTCTCTCTCTCTCCCTCCTTTTTTTGAAATTGTCATTTTGTAAACGAGTACATGTCAAAATACTTTACTTTCGAATGCATCGAGTTTCTTTCTTTACTTTTGTCCGATTCATAGTTTAGCAAAAAAACAAAAAAAAAAAATGAAATTAAGCCGATAAAAATACTTTCATCTCACTTTTATCAAGTAACGTGAATATTTTATAGCATACTAAACAAAGTAATTGAAGAACAAAAGACTCAAGCCATAAAAATATTGGAGAGTATTGTACGCATAAAGAATGGACGAACGAAAAGTCAACAATTGAGATGGGAGTTTGACAATGACTCAAAACAAAATATATTACTAATGATACAAAATTATCATCATTTATGTTTTTTTTTTTTGCATGACAAAATTTCCAAATATTTATTAATTAGTCTTGAATTTATTAAACTAGATGATGTGTTGAGCTATAATTTATTTATTATTTTTTGTCTCAGAGTCTTGCTTGACACACACTATAAATGTGAATTGTACGACCCATATCAAAGAAAAGTGAGTCTTGTAATCCCGAAACATCTCAATTTACACTGAACAATGCTACAGCAACAGGGACGAAGAAATACAGGGAAGACACAAATATGCGGGGCCCACTTTTTTTAATAATATTTAAATCAGGCGGGACCCACGTCCATGTGACTCTTCTGTAAAACATCTGGCATGAATAATTCTCTACATTCAGCATTATTCATTTACACTTGACGTCTAGTTAAAAGTCGGAATTATTATATGAACCATATACCGTCATTGTAGGGACCAAGTGATAATTTCTAAAACTTTATGGATTAACTCGAGCTTTACCGAAATAGAAGGACTAAAACGAAATTAACTCCTTTTCGGTTTTTCCCTTCAGAGCAAAGTTCACAACCATGAGGCTCCAAACTAAACTGCACACAAACTATCTACCAATTATCATGGATCCCATACCAGGTGGTTCCTCCATACCCGCCGATGATCTTAACTCAGCCACTCCCGCCGCTTCCGTGTCGCAGTGGGCCTTCACAATTTCTCAGCAGTACCAGCACCTCCTGGACAAGTCTACTCCGTACGTGCTCTACCGGTGGATTGCGTTCATCTTCATCGCATTCGTGTATGTGTTGCGGGTGTACCTGATCCAAGGGTTTTACGTGGTGACCTATGCACTCGGAATTTACATTCTTAACCTCCTCATCGGGTTTCTTTCGCCACAGGTCGACCCTGAGTTCTCAGACGGTCCGACCCTCCCCACTCGAGGCTCCGACGAGTTTCGACCGTTCGTTCGCCGCCTTCCAGAGTTCAAATTTTGGTGTGTTTTTTACGTTGCCGTTTTGACTTCTTCCGATTTTTTATTTTTTCTTAATTTTTTTAGTAATTTTTCTTCGAGCATCTGAACTTTGGGAAATTAGTACAAATGTTGATTACAAGACCTGGAACGAAAACTAAAACTTTTAATACAAGAATTAGCTAAACACTGGATAATTTTTGAGTAAAATTCAGTGGGTGAAACTTTTGTTTATGGAGAGAGATTTTTACAGGAAACGTTTTAACATTATTAGTTGTTTGTAACTATTATACTTGTTTACTTTTAGAAAAAAAGGATAACTTCTTTTGATGTGCACTATGATTGTTAATCATGAGGTTGAATATACGTCAAGGGCTACTAGTTCTACATAAAAGATGCGTTTTTTAGTCTGTTGAAAGTTTTACGCATCAAGGGAGGCTATTGAGAAGCCCCTTTCAAGGTTTTGTAAATTTTGCACTAATTTACATCTAGAAAAATCGATTGAGCATTTTTTTATGCACAAAATATTGCTGTTATATGTGCATTAGAATTTTAAACATAAAGGTGATTTTTCTTTTAAGTCTGAGTGAGTAGTTCAATATGATCAAGTGTTTCTAGTTTGGAAGGACACGAAGGCCTTTGTTGGGTTCATTTTCTGCCCTTCCTGTGATTACATCTCTCTGTTCTGTAGTACAATAGAGCAGTGCTACTATTTCTGTTCATTATTTGCTACTCACGAGTCACAATACATGTCTTTATATTTAATCTACATTTTAAATGAGCTTTATTGTCAAAAAAAAAAAAAAACTATAACTGATATCTTGATAAGCGTGGAGTATGCTTTATGCTGAATTAGTATTGCTTGGAACTTTTGTGGTTTTTGTGCTAGGCGCTTTCGTGTTGAAAAAGGACCAGGCACAAATGTTGTTTTGCCTATGTCCTTTATGTGCATCTACAAGTCTAGTCCAAATGTTGACCTTGCTATCTACGTAGTGGTAATTGCTATAGCCATGGTGCTTCTAAGATGCTGCTTTTCTACTGTGTTCTATCATTAGGTATTTGCATAAAACTTCTGATTCACTGTCTAGAACAATAAAGTAATGTGGTTTATGTTTGGTGTCTATGCTAATCGGCCATAGCCTGCTAGTCAGAAATTGGCTTAAGGTGCAAATGGGTCTCTCTTTGTGCTCGTGGGATGAATTTTTGTTCCTAAATGGCAATGCGGATAAACATATTGTAATCTGCTCTTAAGGTTGTGGTCCAGAGATTCTAGTGTGAAGGTCTTTCTTTAGGACTGGAGTGGAAGTTGGATTAATTTGCTTATTTCTTATATCATTATTTTGTCTAAACAGTTGACTCCATCATCTATTATTGTGCGCTTAAAGCAGTCTGTAAGCTACAAGACTACAAGGAACCTCACAAGAGTTGTGACTTTTTTTAAGCTCCTTATTTATCATTTTCTGCATGAACCCTGTTTAATTATAAGAAGTCACAAGTAAAAAGTTTGCTGTAATGTCATAAACTGCACAAGGCATTAAAGACCAAATATTTTGCTCTCTGGCTATTTATGCTTATTGAACTTTCATGGTTTTCTTCTCTCAAGGTACTCGATCACCAAAGCCTTCTGTATTGCTTTTGCGTTGACATTATTCAGCGTTTTTGATGTGCCTGTTTTTTGGCCAATTCTCCTTTTCTACTGGATCATTCTTTGCTCGCTTACTCTGAGGAGACAGATTCTACACATGATAAAATACAAATATGTTCCATTCTCCTTTGGAAAGCAGGTATGGTGATATATCACCACGTGTCTAAATATTTTAGCCTCTGAATTTTATATAGTTCACTTCAATTATCTATTAGTAGGTGCTGAGTCCTTAACTGTAAGCTTTATTTCCCTTTTCAGAGGTACAACAGAAAGAGTGCACCATCAGCTGATAACGAAAGCCTTCCCTCTTAGATATATTTTGCAGGTAATCAGGGTAATTTGTTTCCTTTAAAGCACGTGCAATTGTTGCAAAATTATCTTTCGATCCCACCTCAACATTTTTCTTCTCAATTTCTGGGCTAGCTTTTGAGGATGCTTCACCAGTTATCGTGAAGTTCCAGGAGAGCAATCATGCTGACTTGTTTCCTTTGAATAGATGAATATCGTCCACATCGAATCAAGAAGTTATATACTGGTCTGTTGTTCAAGAATTCTATTTTTTGGAAACTTTCTCGTGGGAAATGCCTATAGGTTAGGTTTTTTATTATATGAAATTCTGAATCATATCGTTCCATTTCTTTATGACATGGGTTTTAGAACTGATATCGGATCTTTTGTCGAAATTTGATCCTTTTCGCACACCAACTATCATTGAATGTACTTACGTTTACAAGAGAGTCAAATCAAAACTTAAAGCCTGCCCAAGCAAAAGAGATTCAATTATGCTACTTGTAGAACGATGGTTGACAAAGTTTATTGACAATAATGATTAGACATCGTCACATTCATCCATTTAAAAGAATTTCAAAAACTGCAACTGTCAAGATTTTGCTACATCAAACATTATCAACAATATTGTCAGCCATCATTGTACGAGTAAATTAATTTAAAGAGATTACAAAAAAACCTCAAAAGCAGATAGATTCGACAGTGTATCAGTATGTTTTGCAAAATGTGAAACCCAAAAGTATAATCGTCCATGGACTATTGAAATATCTGTGTTTCAGACTTGCCTTCCATGCATAATTGCATTCCATCTATGATAATTGTATTTGTTAACTTGTTCTGAAAGCATCGAAAGATAACTATCGTTCATGTCGAAAACGACTTCTTGACAGAGGCGATCGAACAATTCTGCAACTTCCGCATCACTCCCAATCCAAAGCTTAATTATCCCGCAGCAGTGACATCCTCAGCCGAATCAATCATGCATATGCAAGAAATAAAAATGGTCATGTACCTGCTGGAAACAATCTCAAGTGTGTACGCATTATTTATCTAATCATGGAAGTTTCATCCCTCATGCTATAAGTCACCAACTAAACCCTACCAGCTTCAAACTTCAAACATCTTATGTAATTATTAAATAAATTATCAACTTAATCTTATTGTGAATATGTAAGTATTAGTAAAATAAATACAAGTAACTGTAACATTTTACATTTAGCCTCTGCAACAATGACGGAACTTATCCAGATTTTATTTTATTTAAGAGTTTGGTTGTTAGAGTTCATAAGGCGACAAAATGGAGAATATGATGAGGAATGAAACGTGAATCAACAATTAAAGTTAAAAAGTATGTAATGGACTCCGTCCTTGCTATGACGTGCACACTGCTTTCGTGTGCCATGAGATGGCTGAAAAACCTCAAGAAGTACTTGCGTTCCTTATTGCAACGTGCACATGATATTGCCTTCGTGTAGCATTGAGGTGTTGAATGCAACATTTTAGCAGATTTAACAATCTTCACTTGTAGTAAAGGCACCAAAGGAGGGAGGAATCAAGATTCTTTAAACAACAGTATCACTATCAACTCATGTAACACAAGCAATATATAATAATTCACAGATGTAGTTGAAGAAAGTGACAGAAAAGCAATAAAATGCTTATAATAAAACCAGTTGTTTCCAATATTAAGTGCAATACAATCAAATATACAAGCTGATCATGACAGTAAAATTCCACTCAATCAAACTGTTAAGCAGAAACTAAGTAGAATCCACCTACTAAAATTAAATAATGCCAAACAACAACTTAATTCTATCATCAATTCTTCCCTGGCCGTGAGAAGATGATTAAATGCTTGAATAGAACACCTTAGAGCTGGTCTTGGTTGGATATGAAGGTTCAATTGCAATACCACACTTTCCAGCACGACTACCAGATGCGTGACGCTGAATTCTGATATATCCATTTTCACCCCAATCTGTTCCCCATGAGTTCCTCACAATCCAATAATCAAGCCCGTTTTCTGTTCCATAGCCGACAACTACGACGCCATGGTCCAAATCTGTCCCACATCGACCCGTAAATACACCCTGAAAATAGCATGTTTAGTACACAGTCTTTTTTTTCTATTTTTCTCAATTCCATTAGAACAAGAAAAAAAACGCACACACGTAAACATATGAACAGAGACAATAGGTGAATTACCGACGAGTAAAGCTGGAAAGCTCGTCCGGCGGCTTCAATAGCAACGCTCACTGGTTGATGTGCCACGGCCTTTTGCAATGCTATCTCATTCCGGGGTGGCACGTCTTCATAGCCATCTATGCTAACAACTTTGGCATTTTTCTGTATCAGCACAAAATAAATCATCAAAACAATGCAAGAAATCACGACAGAGTCGTGTTTATACGTTGATTTAAAAGTTTAAGCGGTTAGATTGAACTAAATGTAGATCATTTAAATATTATTTTCAGCGATAAGTAGCTCGAAAAACACGAACCCGTGCAGGATCACATCTGCCATCAACACCCCTGTAGGGATAATCATCTTCAGTGTCAATGCCACCATTGTTAATAATGAACTGAAAGGCATAGTCCATTAGGCCTCCATTGCACCCAGAATTTTCAATTCTGTCACAGTCTACAAGTTCTTGTTCTGATAGAGATATAAGTTTCCCTGTAACTATCTGGTTTATGCTTTCTACAGCAGCAACAGTTGAGAAAGCCCAGCAGCTCCCTGATTCCCAAACAACAATATATATTAATCTTTTTGTGTTTTAGGCTCTTCATAAAGTAAAATTCCAAAGAAATAACGAAGACAATTCCCCGACTTAAAAAGTGCAGTGAAAAAAAAAAAAAAACCCTTACCACAACTTCCTTGATTTTTAACCCGAGCAACGGCACCTTTCATTCTCCAGTCAACAAATCTCGGCAACTTTTCGCCGGTTCGAATAGCATAACGTTGGCTAGCGTTTTTTGATTTCACGAACCGGTGTTTAGCCTCAGTCCTTGTACCCAAGAACATGGACCGGTACTCTTCATTGGTCAGATCAGCAAACTGGTTCAAACCCACCTTGTAGGTTCGATTCTCCGAGTTATGTTCATTAATGAACTTCAAATTATCCTTAAAAATTTCAAATCTTTTGTCATTTTCTTCCAAATCATTGTATACTTTGGCGTGCCTTGCTAGCCACCATTCGTACAAGCCCATCACTTCTTCGACACTTTCCAATGATGTTTTTTGTATGTGTTTATTGTCGTAATTTATGATTGACATGTCTAGTGCATATGATAAAGAAGCGAGGTAGAGGAAAAGAAAAGATATTATGGACATAGCCATGGCTGAGATGTGGAGAGGAGAACTCTATAGGAATTGATGCACAGAGGAAGAATTGTTGGATTGCTTAGGCTTGAAGCAGTTGAATGGGGGCTTTGGGTTTATATAGGCGATAAAAAATGTAAAATATTAACATGCATTAATCATAAAATTGGGGAAATTTTGTAACACCAATTGCCAAGTTCTTACATTTTCGAGGCCAGTATTCATATTACGTGCTAGGTGACCTTTGGCCTATGTCAACCGTGACGATCATGGTTGTAGAAATGTGCAAGTTTGTTATTGGACTAGCATGTGCAATTAGGACGAATTGTTCCACTGATATCTTCAACACGTCCTCTTATTAATTATGTGAATTCATTTTCTTCAATTAAAACTTGACATGTTCACATTTTATTTCGTTTGTCTCTATATAAAAACTCAAACTCTTAAGAATGATCACTTGTATTCATTCAAATTCTATCTTTATCGACCAAATTGAGTTTGACATACCATCCTCTTGGTGCATGACATCAACCCTAATTTGATTTGGACTCGTGTTTTCGAAACGAAGAATTATGTTCAAATGAATAAATATACAATCAACCCAAATTCTGTTCACATTGTAACTTTTCAATTATACATTTCATATTTTTTTATCAAATCTTAAAATCTTATTTTTATCTAAAGCCGATAGTCACTAGATTATAGTTAAATCAGGCCACAAATTTTAGTGCAAGAAACTATTCAAAATTTGGTCAGTGGTTCATAATCTCCCTTTTCCTGTCAGTCAATATTGATATTCAAATGTATGTATGTTACCAATGGATGAACCTAGATCCCTTTTGAAGCCTCAATGGTAGTTGATAGTCACAAAACCGCCAAACTAATTTTCTGCAGTCTGCCCACAATTGGGGAGGCAACAGAGGCGGCTCTCCACCGGTTTTCCCAATTCAGATTCATCCTTGAAAATGCGACTGTTCCTACAATCGATTAGATTAATGGTTTGAGTGAGGTAAGATACTTAGAATTTAGCGCTGCAATCCCAAATATCTATGAGATGCACCGAAAGATACTATGGCCGCTTCTTGTTGCCAATCAAAATTCATTCAGTTCAGAATCCAACATCATACATGACATGCTGCGTTATGGCCGCCGCTCTTGAAAGGATTTTTCCACTATAATAATTCAAGTTGAGAGCCTGCTTCTTTTCACACGACTTCTCTGGAAATGAAATGCAATAGCAGATTTATATTTTCTTCAGTGCTCCTTCCCTATGCAGTTTTTCATGACATTAAAGTAAAACGAAATCAAAGATATTAAGTTCATGAACTGAATTGCTAAAATGATGGTGGCTGAAAGTTATAAAGGTTTAGTCTTTTTCTCATTGAACACCGATCCTATGTAAAAAGTAATTTGTTTGGGAGTCAAATGACTAGATACAACTTACAAGCACCATCTATGAGATCCCAACAACTGAATAGATATTTGATTTCTATTTCGAAAAACTATGTATCAAACACGAGATAGTGAATACATGTTTCTACCAACTGGCAAGTGTAGCAGGGCTCGGTAGTAAAACTCACCACAATACCGAAACACAATCACTGAACAAGAAGAAATAAAAGTACACTGAAAAGAAGATCCGAAAATTAGATGTAACCAACTTAACATGTATATGTATCGACCAGCCAGGTATATGGCACATATGCCTCGGTATTTACTCAACAAGAATAGTCGTCTTGTCATCAAATTTCTCAGGTTTGAAGGCTTGCTCATAGTCATGAAAATATTCTAGTTATCCCCAGAATGCCTTGTGGAAACATGTTCATCTAATACTTTGGGTACACGCTTCCTTTTGCTTCGCGAACTGCGTTTTCTTGTTGATCTTTTGGTCACACGTTTCTCTGTGTTCTCTGGGATGCTGGTCACTTTTACATCAGAAGTTGGGAGTTCAGGAGGAGCATCTGGCCACGGCGTGTGTTTTGCTGGGATGGTTACATCCAATGGGGGGTCAATTATCCACCTGAATGAATCGGATAGTATGGATGAATCATTACATCTATAAATTATCATATAGAAAAGAGCAGTTTCTATAGTAAATGCAATAATCTGTATATGCATATCATGGTCGTCTATATGATATTTATAAACAGACCAATAAGAAAGGAGGCAGTGTCCATTTCATGGCCCTAACTACAGAAATGAGCTCTTCAATATATTTGGGCGAGTGCATGGAAGAGCATCAAACCGAGCAGAAAATATAGCTACTGTATGAAGCACTTGTAACTTCAGGCAAACACACTTGCTACCGAACAAAGGACTATAATTGAAGGCAAAAGAGGTCACATTCAAGTGTTCTTTGAAGTTCATGTACGCTGCTGTATGAAGGTCATTACATTAAGCCAAAGATCTACTTCTAGAAACTGACAAAAGAACTATGTAGAACTTGAGTTACAGTTAGCCAAACCTTGAACATTGTTACTTTGCAGTTAAATACTAACTTTTTGTATCTCACAAAACAATGCGCAATATAAGCTGGAAATTTCTTGTCAAAGTACACTCTAGTTTACTTCTATTCACCACTACCAAAACTCAGGAATTCACACCACCCAAACCCCAACACAGAACCCCCATTAGAACTCAACACCACCACCACCCACTAACAAGAATCTCCACCAAAAATGCAAGTGCCACTGAATCAAATCCTGTTAGAATTTGAAAGTGATCCGAATTCTTCGTTGAAAATAATTGAGAGTTTTAATTAAAGTGCACATTAATTAGAATTAAAATGTAATTGTGAGATCATATTCAAATTTACTTGGTGAATTCTAATTGAAGTTCTACTTGGAAGCCCATTGCGAGTAAAAAATTGTGTTGGACTTGAAGATGACTTTGGGATAAAGAAAATCAAATTTTTGGAGTAAAGGACTCAAGAATGGGAACCGGAATAAAACAACCCAATGCTGCAGTGCTGGGATCCGGGTGCCGCACGCGCCATGTCCGG
Source organism: Fraxinus cuspidata (assembly GCA_903798385.1). NCBI lineage: Eukaryota > Viridiplantae > Streptophyta > Magnoliopsida > Lamiales > Oleaceae > Fraxinus > Fraxinus cuspidata. The sequence goes on from CAIGRP010042016.1 coordinate 10,238, forward strand.
CGCTGCAGCGCCACCTATTTTGCCTCTCTGTGTTGTTTTGGTCTCCTTTTCCGTTTTGGACACCATTTTTGACATTCTACTTCATTTACAACTCTACTATAAGAGTTTGAACGTCCCCTATTTGTTCCCTACATATAGTTGGCTCTTTATTATGATTTAGAAGAAGTTAGACAAATCATAAATACATAATCTTTGTATTATTTCTCCATATAATGGTAAAATCTTCATTCTCTGCAAATTATATTATCCTTATGTTTTTGTGATCAATTACTTCATATTGCACTTAATCTCTTATTTTCTCATAACAAACTGGTATCTTAGCATTCCAATTTCCATGACAAATCCAAATGAACCGAATTTGCCACCAACACAAAACCCTCCATTATGGTCATGGAGTTGCAAAATGCATGACAGATTACTAAATTTTTTATTTCTTTTCATACTAAGCTACAGAGAAATGAAGACAAACTTCAATTTTGCAAATAAGCTGGATGGAAAGCTCACTATCATAGTGCTATTGTGCATTGATGCGTGCAGGTGTAACTACAATGAATTCTTTTCCCAGGATTGTTTCACTCTCCTTTAATCCTAAAAGTTAGATCTCATGAGCTTTCTTGAAAATCAAAGGGGGACTCAAAGCAAATATGGAAAGAATAGAAAAAAATTTCATGAATTTCTGGAATTCGTAGAAGGCTAATTCTTTTGATATCTGGAATAATTTTAATTTCAAAACCTACAGATTGCGTGCTTTTACTAGAAAGTATTATTTTCTACAGAAAACAGAAATACTTTCAACATTTAATTAGCAAATAGTCCAATTGTTTAGAGCCAAAAGAGAAGAAAAACCGAGCCCAAAATAATCATGGACAATGTCCACCGTGCTGACATCAGCCACCACCTTGCTTATGCTTTGATAAGTTTCTCTCTGTTTACTAGAGCAGAAATTTTTCGGGTTTATGCCTTTTGCAACTAGGTTTGGGTTCATTGGGCAAGGAAAATCAAATAATGGAAATGCCAAACAATTCGAATTGAGTCATTAATGATGATGCTGACGACTGGTCCTAGAGGCAGGGGGTATGATACAGCGAAAAGACAGGAACACATAAAAGGGCAGGTTAGCTTGGAGCGGAAGAAACAGCACAGCTTGTATCTCATGCCTAGACAGGAAAGAAGGAATTTTAGCAGTGTCCTTGTAGATCATGGAAAGAAGGAAATTTGGTAAATAGAAGTATTTAAATTGTACATAAGTTGAAGTATACACATGGGTAATTTTTTGGGCTTGGAACGGTGCTATAGATATCAATCAGTTGGAAAGACATACTTTCATGAGAACAAATGAGTTGGAGTATACACTTGGGTCAACTTTTTAGGCTTGGCGCAGTACAATAAAGGTCAATCAGTAGGAGGACTATCAGTGATTTCTGTTTACCAAAATATGAACAATGCCGAGGAACACCTAATAGGAACGAGCTACATGATGGGTAGAGTGACAGTCTCTAGCTTCACCGAAATATTTCCGCTCTGACAAATGGTTTGAGGTGAGGCTAAATACATAATGAACTGTCTCTCTTTCAGAGGATGCGTGCAAAGTAATTCTTGATGCAATTATTCTATTTCATTATTCAGACAAGTCTCACTTATTTCTGTTCTATTTTAATATCAACAATTGAACTCTAGAGTGTAACTGATTTTATCAGTATATAAATGATTCATTGATTCTGTACTATATCTTTTCTGCCATGACAGATAATTTGTTGGGTTGACAATTAACTAGTGAAAAATTGCATAAAGTTATGAACTCCAAGGAAATACTTGCACCAAGTTGCAGGGAAATGTAATGCTCAAATTCATCATAATTTTCTTTGTGCTGTGTTTATGTACAGTGAACGGAGACAATACTATTACAGATATTAGGTGAAATGCAGATCCAGTAGTCTATCCATTGCCAGGGAGCTGCTTCACAGACGCCAAACGCAGGAAAAAAATATGAAAGAAATTTATCCAAATATATTCAACTTGTTCCTCATTCTTCTTAAATATTTATTAAAAATTAATTCAACTTTGGACCATTCTGGATTTATGTCTTCAAATGAAAGGATAAAACTGAAAATATAAATACACTCACGTCCATGCAACAGTTATTGCATTATTTGTCCATATTGATCCGTCTCATCTAAATGCTTAAGCTATTAGAGAGGTAACAAATTTATTTGTCAACTTGCCCCTTGACACGAAGGGCAGGTTCATTTTCTTCATCAAGAACCTATCAAGTGCACAATTTTAATAAATATGTGCTAACAAGACTTGAACTTAAAGAGTTTTGCCAGCTATGATACCATATTGAACCACTACATCTAGAAACTTAACCATTAGTGGACAAATTTATTTATTCAAATTTGTCTTTGACATTCTATTTACAACATCCACTATCTTGTCATACCATAAACATTCATTTGTACTCATATTTGAATCTAAGATCAACTTTCATATGTTGTGAACAATGGTCAGGTGAACATCAAGATGAGAAAACAAAAATTAGCATAAGCAACAAGAAACATAACACTGCACAATGCACATTGTGAGAACAAAAATAGAAGACTAACCTGGCAGGAAATTTGCTGTCTGCACGTGCTTCGACTCGGAGCCACCACAGCATAATTTTGCGCCCGCAACTTCCAAGAGGCTCCACCATAGAAGTGTCCTCCAACAAAGACATTGGACTCTCAATATCCTCTCCCTCACTAACAACCACATCCAAATCCTTAACCCATGCGGGCTTATCTTCAACGTTCTTCCACACTAACCTCGAATTCAAAATGAACCCAGCCCACTCCAGCTTCCTTGGTAGCACGACTGCCCTGTCACCGACATACCTTGCACTCCTCTCCATGAATGGCAGCATATTAAATGTATGCCATCCAGCCAACTGGTTTGAAGAATTACAAGTAGGACCCTGAACTGGCATTTGTGAATTATCATTTTTGTCATTATCCTCTCTCGAAGCAGCAGATAATTCTACTCCTTCAGAACCACCTGAGTGTGGAAGAATCCCAACCGAAACCGCTCCAATCCATTCTACATTGTGGATCTCCTCAAATAACTCCATACTATGCATATTACTTTCATCTGCAAACACCACTATACCATCCAATTTCTTCTCTCTCACAACTCTGTCACATTGCAAAAAAACTTTTGACTAGATGAAAATTCAATTCTACAAGCAATCACAGTACTGTCTTACTAAATGGGTGCAAATTTTGAAGTGAATTAATACAAAATTAAACGTAAAAAATAAAATTGACGGTCAATCTCTAACATACCTTAGACCGTGAAATCGCATTTTAGCCTCCATCTTATGCCTGTCCTCCCACAAAATTGGCATTCTCGCATTAAATCCAATGTGCACAATCTTGAGGTCAGATTTGGAAATTAGAGCAGCGGTTTCATTAGTGGTTCCACCAGCTTCCACCACGATCCAGACCACATCATAGGGCACATTCATCAAGGAGTGCATTACACCAGTTAGATGAAG
>CAIGRP010042026.1:0-46159 GCA_903798385.1 Fraxinus cuspidata
TTGTACGGGTAGACAACTAGTAATGTTAAAAGGACAATTGATCATGCAATAAACCGACAAAATATAGGTTATTCTCGTAGATTAATTTCTAGTAAATAAAGGGGTTTTCTTGTCTTTCTAGTTAAAATTACTGTTCATGGAATTAAGGGTTGGGCGGCTTCCAACTGATGTCAGAAAGAATACAAAGTCAGAAATATCGGAAGAGAATCCTCAACACAAAATGAAACAACAAACAAGAGAGGAAAGTGGGAAAAGACAGAGTAGAGAGTTTAACTAGTTAAGGACAAGGCTGACTCCGACAGCCACCACCAGCATCCCACCGTCAGACTGCAGCCGGCGGCTCCTTTGCTAACCCGACAAACACCTTTCTGCTCTACCCTAATCTATCTTGATTATGTTTTGATTTAAGTCAGTTATATATCTGTGCATGTTTTGTGCCATTTTCAATTATGCAGACCAGCGGCTACGATTATTGATCAAGGCTGCCAAAAAGATCTTTTTTGGTTTCTTTTATTGGGGTTTGATTATACCTAAACAGGTCCTTCCTTTCTTTCTTTTGTTTAGAATCTGTACACAGAATCTGTACACTGTTTGTCGACTCTTCGGGAGAGATATAGAGAGTTCCTTTGTGAGCTCCTCCGTCACAGCCACCTCTCTCTCATCTCTCTCTAAATCTCTACATGCACCACCCTTTAATTTTTTATCTCTTTCCAGTATTAAACATCAATTAGGGCATGAAATCTTAGTAGATTTTGTGGGTTTAGATAGATATTACAAGAGAGATTTAGATTTCGAATTTCAGTTAATATTTTATGGACTACAGAAAATCCATTGTTTTTATGGTGGGTAGGTAGAGAAGAAATGAAATCTCATGCTCCATCTTACCTCTGTATCATCTGATTCTCGTAATCAAATCAGATTGTCAAAACACAGACTTCTACTTCTATATAAATAACTACACACTCAACCTAATCATACATACAATAAACTTAGAAAAGGGAGAGAAATATATATGGAGGCGCAAGGGAGAGGAGAAGGGCAGGAAGATCAGCAAAATCGACGCGGAGTGAAGCCGCTGGAGCAAATGGCTCGCCACCAACCTCCTCCGCCGCAAAGGTGCCCTCGCTGTGACTCGGTCAACACCAAATTCTGCTACTACAACAATTACAGCCTCTCTCAACCGCGTTATTTCTGCAAGGCTTGCAGAAGGTACTGGACTCAAGGGGGGACCTTGAGGAACGTCCCCGTTGGCGGTGGCTGCAGGAAGAACAAGCGGAGCAAGGGCCAATCATCGTCTTCGAGCAGTGGTGGCGACAGGGAAAGAACTCAACCTCTAATACCAGCACTTCCACAGCAGAATTTGATTGGCATGGCCGGTGGGATTTTGGGGAATTCTGGGATATTACCCGGGAACCAATCTGTGAGGACCTTGCCTTCAATTGGTTCCTTCTATCCTGGTGGAGAATTCTTGTCCACTTTGGCTTCCATGCAATCCCTAAACCAGCACCCAAGAATCAATCAGGTGCCGGTGAACTTGGGTGGTGGCCATCATTTTAGTGGTGGTCCGAACATGGCACTTTTGCAAGGGATGAATCTTCCAGCGGGACAAATCCAACCTCAGAATGAAACTTTCCCATCACAGCACTATGTGGTTCCACCAAGGCCTCTTGGTTCTTGGACTCAAAACTTCATCTGCAACGCCACCACCTCTTCATCCTCAAACCCAGATTTCTGGAACAACACCACCGCTGGCACCACCACCAACAGCAGCGGAATGGGTTTTTCAATCAACCCAAATCAATGGCCTGATAACATTCCCGGCTATAATCCATCTCAGTAAATCTTACTAATTTTAATGATACCATCTCGTGACTCTATTTCTCTTATATATTTTTGTGGTTGAATATTAGGTTGCTTTGTATACGATTAATTTCACTTGGGATCGAAATAGGTTTTAAGTTTCATGTTGTATGGAAAGAAAATACATGCACACACACACATATATTTAATAAAAATGTGTTGTTACCTTCTTTATTATAGAGAAATTGTGTTGGATTAGGTTTGCATCGCAGACCTTTTTACTTTTCGATCAATGTTTATGCCATTTACCTTTGTAGCTTTAAATCAAATTTAACCAAATTTGCAAAAGGAAAGAAGTTGCTTTAGTGATTTTTCTTGTTAACTAGGGTTTATAGACCATCATGAGTACTCTAAAAAGAAGCACAACCTTTATGAATTAGCAAAATGTCTGGTCTAAATTTTTAATCATTCTGCATTCGACCGACAGTTTAATTCTATTAATTTCTCATTCCCCGCGGCCAAATTTTAATGGTAGTAGGTGCTTAGAAATTGAATAAAATACTTATATAATGAAATGTTTATAAATGCTTGCAAATTTTGTGGGTTTTCTTCTTCTTCTTCTTCTTCTTCTTCTTCTTCTTCTTCTTCTTCTTCTTCTTCTTCTCTTTCTAACAAAGATTAATATTGGCATAATTGTATATTGATTTTTTTTTTTTTTGCACAAAATTTCATAATTTTGAAAATTTTTTATGCAGAATATTTCTTTTTATTTGATCGAACATTAGAACACGAAGAAATGAACGTTGCAATATTGTGTTCCGGTTTCATATGATAAATGTTATTTAATTGTTTGACCAAATTTTAGAGCACCAAAGAACGAACGCTATTGGACCATGTTTGCTAGGACTTCATAAGATCAGAATTTTTCCATTCCAAAGGAGCAGTACAATATTACGCTAGAAATTCACATGATTATATATACATATATATTAAGAAAACGCTAAAATTTCATTTATTACACTATTCAAACTGCGTACCGAACATGATGAAGGTATAATGTTGATTTTTTCTCGATATTCTATTATTAAGCTTTTCCATTTATATACAATCGCCCGACATTATCAATATTCTAGCTTAAATCAAATGCATTATCACGTACATGCAATATATGCACTATGTACACTTGTATTAAATACGAACTATTGCTCGAATTTTGAGAGAAAATTTCTCCATTTGACAATATGTATCGCTCTCATTTATGTGCTAGGGAATTTGTTTATGGGTTGTGATATATATATATATATATATATATACATGATAATTTACATAATTGTTTAATAACAAATAATGTGACGAGATTTAATTGGATCAAAATCTTATCAATTAAATGACGTCTCTACTTATATTTTGATACCTCATCATTATGTAAAACATTATACAATAGTTATGTAAAAAAAAACATTTTCCTTTGTTTATAAACGAGATAATGACACAATGGTGGTTTTGTTAGATAAACAATTGAGGGCACACCTGAACCACAACTAAAGTTATATTCGAAAATGACACTTTCACACGGCTGGCTTACTTTAATTAATTAATAGTGATACTTTATAAAGCACCAATTAACATAAAGTGGGAAATTATTGGGTAAAAAATACACGTAGTGAGTTATGTAGATTGAACTGCAAACTAATTTGACTTCCCACCCGAGCATGTAAACTTTGATTCACGTGTACATTCATTTAAATAGACAATGATGAGACTCGAAAACCATCATATTTTCTATTCTAATAACATGTTTAATCACTTAATTTAATAATTTAAGTTGTTATGTAGAACAACATGTATATAATTTAAATATTATCTTCAGACTTTGATAATCTGATGCGATATAAGGTATTGGAGTTTCACTTTAAAAGGTTAATGCCATTAAAAGTAACTCAAACCCTTATATTTTGTTTCTGCTCGAAAAAGAAACTAGTAACATTTTATGAATTTTTTTATGGGGAATGATGATAGGAACCGAACCACAAAATGTATAGATAATAATAACTAATAGTTTTGAGCGTCTAATTGGAATTGAAGTTTGATGACGAGATAATAAAAGCAACTTTTAATTATCTAATAATGTTTTCTGTACAAAGACTTCAATTTTTATTTTCAAAACTATTCGACCAACTTTATTCAAAATATTATATGTATATTTAACTAAGATGTGTTGATAAGAATTAAATTGACAAAATTTCAAGTTATTTCTATTTTAATGAGTAAACAGTGTTATCTAAAATATTATAGTTAGGTAATGCAAGTGGAGTCGGAATATTAGATAGTGAAATTAGAGGGCCCTTGTCCATGGATGGACCAAATCATCAGTGGATACGTTGGGTGTGCCAAAATCTTCTTTTTCTTTAGTATTGGTCGGCTTTACAAAGGATCCAGTACTGTCTTGCTTTAACCCCACAAATCCATGTACATAACATTGAAATTTGGGACCTTTTTTTTTTCTTCCTGTAATTCCATTCCATGCAAATTGGTCTTGGATAGCCATCATTTGGTCAATTTGATTCTGCATAATCATAACATTTCATGGTCCAATCACGGAGTACCACATTTACAGCATTTAGTACCTTTTTTCTTGTTCTCTCTCTGTGTGTAGAGTTATGGTGGAGTTTGGATGATAATTGAATATAAATGATGTATAGAGATGATCGGTCGATATTCTGCTACCCCACATGTTTTTTGGATGTTTACTTTGTTCAATTATAAACTAATTAACTAATGTTGGGTCGAAAACGATAAAAAGAATAAATGAACACGTTATCGAAATTCCAAAAAAATATCGCAATCAAAGACGGATCCAAGATTTGACTAAAAATTATTTTAAGCTGGGCTAATATATTAAAAAAAATTCGCATAATTTATTTTACTAATTAAAAAAAAAAGAATAATGCTACTTAATAAGGAGTTACATTATGATTTATGTACAGATGAAGTGAATTTACCCATAAAAAATGAAAATGGGTTGAGAGTCCCCCCAAATCCGCCATCATTGACCACAACATGATCACCTTTTAGATACTGGGACATCAAAAACTCCTTTATTCGCGCTCGAAACAAAGAATTTGAAAATTCTCTCACATAAACTCAATAAGTTCGCTAATAAGTGAAACTGTCTTATAGACTTAAACCTCCTCTCAATGAAAATGCTCCAAATATTAACAAATGAGACATGGTAGCTTGGTTTTGAAATAGCGATCCTATATGACTAATCGAAAGCACTCCATGCACAAACTTCAAAAATCTTTTAATAAATCAGTGAGTGAATGGGTCATGTGTCCTACACTCTGGTTTAATTTTTGAACATCTTAAGTAGCTGGCCAACCAGTTTGGGGCAGCATCATCCCCGATATTTATATAGGTAGACTTGTCGAGAATACTTACGTATCTAAAGTATTTTATAGGCATCTATATACACCTAGTAAGAGCTTGATAGCTCAACACATCTTTTCTTGATACGTTTATCAAACACTTTAATCTTTGGATTAAATCTTAGTATTTGCAATCATTTAAATAATGTACTTTACTCATTGAACTCATTGAATAATGTACTTTACTCATTGAGCTTTAAGTATCAAGTCCTAGGTCAAATTTTCATCATTGATGATTACTTATTGGCCACAATCTCATTTTCTAGACTAAATCCCTTGCAAAGCCTTTTGTCAAAGGATTTTGCCAAGTTCTGACTTAAGTCGATATAGTCTATGGGGATTAAACCTTCTAAAATTAGTTGTCTTACTGAATTACATCTTAAACCAATATATCTAGACTTGTCATTGTAAATTTGGCTATGCACTAGAATAAGTAGCTCCACTATCGAAAAATTCCTCTAAAACTATAGGATAATCGATATAATAAATACCATAATACACAGTCTTGAGTACTTTAAGACTCTATATACCACTTGCCACTGCAACCAACTTGCTTGTGAATTTACTTTGTTTTCCAACAGCAAAAGTCGGTATGCATTCCGCGGCCTTCGGCTTGAGGGCCGTACCTATGCTTCGCGGGGCCTGAAGCGAATTCCAAAATTTGGACTTCTAAATCGTAGTAAGTAATCAATTTTTTTTTTCCATTTATAAGAGTTTTATGGAACTAAATTTGTTAACTTAAAATCAACAATAAAATAACAAAATGAAATATTCAAAAAATATATATAACAACCAAATAACAATGCGAAAATATTTTAAACGATCACTTAAATACAACTCGTCCTACATTTTTAGAGACAAAAATATTAACCAATTTTGAATAGTCGAGTTATTCAACCATTTCTTTTTCAATAGATAACATGATCAATCCATTCAATCTTTACTGTAACAAAGTTGATCGGAGATAAATTTTAATTAATTTCAAATTGGAGAAAATTCTTTATGATGATACAACTGTAATTGATATGGTATTTGACTTATTTGTTTGACATTTAGCTACTTTCCTAAATATTCAATTCCACAAGTACAAAAGCAAATCAAGATTTTTGTTTCTATTCTACAATATGATTATAAGATATCTATGAAGCCAAATTTGTGGGGGAAAAAAAGTTTCCAAACAATTTATTAACAGAAATGGAAAAAAATAAAAATAATCAATGATTGTCAATGTTTCTAACTTAGCTATAGTGGGAGAAAATTTCCTTCCATTACGTGTGTATGGTAAATACATTTCGCACTCATAATGAATTCAATTTCACGTAAAATAGAAAATAAACTTCTTATATGCAAAAAGTGTTAAATTTTACACACTATCTTACTTTGCATAAGTCTCACAGCCTTTAAAGAAAAAAATTATTATTGCAACAACAATAACGAGATATTATCTAAGGTTATAAATATTTTCATAACGTAACAGTAAAATGAAAAAAATTAAATCACGTCATATTTAACCATATATTGCACCCAATTACCCATATAAGACATAAATTCACATTAATTAATAACTGATTATAGATTGAGAAAATAAATTCAATCTCACACACAAATCAATGATCCGATCAACATGATATTAAAAAAATATAATTGAATTTAGAGACAAAACTATACAGTAAACAATTAAATACATAAAATCTATCAGTCAATGCAATTAAAAAAATTAGGGTTAATAAATGATCAAATCAACAAAGATGTGTGTAACGATGCATAAATATATACCGAGAGGGTGTTATACAATGGAACGAGTATTCCTAATCTAGACACTAATTCTGTGATTTACAATATCATTGTTGAAAAAGCCTCATTGTTTGGAACTACCGAACAAGGGTGAATGAATATAAACGATAATGAATTTTTAAATAAAGAAGGAAGAATTTTTTTTTTAAAGCCGCCTAAAGATGTGGGCCTGAGGCGACAACCTCTTGGGCCTCTCTTCAGGTCCAGCTATGTTTGGCCAGCCACTTCGACCTCTACCACTTTGAATCTTCCATGTGGATCCTTATTCTATTATTGATACATGACTAGTACAAATTTTTATTCATCCTATTATATCAAAACAATATTATTCGAAAAATTTCCAACATATAACCTATACGAGACTTTATTCACATTTTCCCAATAATTTCCGCTTGAACGAAGTACCATATATGATATATCTCCACTTAAGTACAAAGGATTGCATGCTATATTAAGACCCAACCACCACATTACGTTAAGGACCATCACCTTATATGGACACAACAGCCTTGAGACCCGATCATTAATTTTTCAGCCATTACGATCTAACTTAGCGTGGGTTCAACTACACTTGGGGATCTATTTTATAGAACCACATAGTTACGTTTGGACCAAATTCTAAGACCACTTATAGGAATTGAATTTAAATTCAAAAAAATTATTATGTTACGTGAAGTCCAACCTCATTATAAAATCATCATTTCCTCATTATCGTAGGATTTTATTCGCATTTTCTCAAAAAATAAAAATAAAAAATGGTACCTATAAAGTGCTCAAACATATATATGTGTCTCTGTCTCGTGAGTGCATATATAAAAATATTTTCTGAATTTTATGTCTCTGTCTCGTCAGTCTAAAACATGTTTCATTTAAAATTTGGAGAAATTATTTTATGTTACTTTATTCCATTAAATTTGATCATGCAGTAGAATAGAATAATTTTAGATTAATATATTATCAAGTAATATATACATTTTAAAGTTGGTGAATCGTACTATATTTTTCCCTTCTACAAAAGTAAAATAAAAATAATAATAAATAGAGTTCGGTAAAATATAGGAGATAAAAAAAAAATGTTAAGGAAGTGGTCTCAAAAAAATTTCTGTGTTCATTTAAATATATATATTTTAGAATTTTTATGTTAATAAGCTTGAACTATTTTTATTTTTTGATAATTTTTTTTTGGAATTTTAGATTTTAGTTTTTCATTTTTTTTCCTAGAATTTATCAATTTTCTTTTAAAAAATTATTTTCGAATTTTTAATTTTTAAAAAAATATTTGAATAAAATTTTATATAAACACATATTTCTCATGTTTTGAGTCTTTTTCAATGAACACTAAAAACATAAAAAAATACGTTTTCAAATTTATTTTATAAATTTAACATTGTTTCAAAAAAATGCATGTTCAAAAATATCAAAACAAACAAGTTTTGGGTGTTTTGAAATATTGAAAATCGCTTAAAAACTACAAACACAAACTTAATTTTTTAGTAATTCATTGTATTTAACATGGTAAAATAAGTGATATTAAATGATAGATTTATTTAAATATAAAAAATACATGACTCAATTTATTTGGACCAAATAAGTTTGGTTATCTTAACGAATGTTCCAGCACCACAGAAACTAAATAGCATTGTTCTTAGTCTTTTACACCAAAAGCATTCTATTCTTATTCTTCATGGTTTTCATGGCGTTATGCATGACTTCAAGGGTTGTTCAAATGATGATTTACCTAAGAGTAAGGACCACGTATATAAAATTGAAAGTTTAGAGACTTGTATATTAGAAAGAATAATGTATTATTTAGGGTTAATTTAGGTGGTATAGGGTTGGGGTGAAACTAGGAATTTAATTGAGTGGGGCCATGACCTATAGTTTGTTTTATGAAAAATAAAATGTTCAAGGTGCATTCAGTAGTCAGTCTAGCAGCATCGAAAAAATCTTGAAGTGGACTACTACTTGGCTCGTATGGAAGTGGATATTGGATCTAAGCTTGGCTAGTTTTGAGTCTAATATGGCTTCCAAGAACTTGTCCAAAATAGCACAAGCTATCCCGAATTTACGCGTAAAAAAAGAAGGTTTCCGAAAAGAATGGTTATATTGTCACCATAATTTTTATTCGATACACTACATTTTAATTGTAGTTAGCTCCCCGATATTTACTCATTGTAGTAATTATTTTTTAAATTTTTTTTCCTTCGAATTCTTATATTTAACCTTCTATTAATTAGTGTGTCTCATCCTTAATGATGATTTATGTCAAAATATTTTGTTTTTATACTTTAAAATGAAGGAAAAATATTTCCCACTTTTTATTTATTTATTTATGAAAAATGTGATGAAAAAATAAGTTGTTTTAACATCATCTCAACGGACTATTGAATATAAAATTGTTATCAAATATAAAATGTGTTAACTAATGAAAAATTTGAGTATAAGAATTACATGAAAAATTGTTAAGGATATTGGGCAAAGATTAAAAATCTTAAATACAACTAAAATGTATTGCAAGAAATAAAAATTGTGGTGTGAATATAATCATCATTCTGAAAATTCAATTAGTAATTTATTTTGAACAAAAAAAAAAGAAAAAAGGATTGACTCATTTCATCTGAAAAAATAGAAGATCAAAGATCAAAATATCGAACCGGTGTCGAATTGATTGTGAAAAGTTCTCGAGTGACATGGCACTACAATAGGTGGTGTGAGATAATAGTTGATTACACCGCCTATTGTAGTGTGCTACACCACACACATATATACGCACAAAATTGATCTTCTAAACAATTGTGCTTAACTTATGTTAATCACCGTTGACGTGGCACACTACAATATGTGGTGTCATTAGTTTTGTAATCAATTATTATCTCTTATCATCTATTGTAATGTGTCATGCCACCGAAGTTAAGCACTGGTGTTTGAGAGATTAATCCTAATATATTAACAATAAACACTCATTAAACGTGGTTGCAATTAATTTTCGTATGTGAACTTTTAATATCAATAGACAAAGAGACTTATATAGACGAGCTTTAATAGACAATAAATCGTCTAAATTTGTATAATAATTTGCTGTGTTATTAAAATAAAATTAAATGGGAAAGATAAAGGAAATTGAAATGAGAAAATAAATCATGTTTAAAAAATTAATAATACAATCCAATAGTGTAATTTGTTTACCAAACAGAACAAATTACAAGTACATTAACACATTACTAATTCCAGTTACAAAAACTATGGCGGAACGACGAAATCGTCAAATCATAAAATCAAATTGAAAATAATTTTTTGAAACCGTTATTTTGGATCCATGTGGATTGTCAATGTTTGATTTTAAACCGAACCAAACCGCTTCGAAGTGGATTGATTTATGTTTCAATATTTGCAAACCATTTAAAAAAATATCTAAAAATAAATTAAATTTTACCCGACCTAATTAAAATTAAACACATCCCAAGTAAAAATATACATTCATACAAGGCATAACATAATTAATCTCAATATCTAAATAGACAATTATATATCCCAATTAATCAATTAAATTATGTTCTAATATACATTAGTCATCACAATTGTGAATGCAAAACCCTCAAATTGGATGAAGTATTATACAATTGTTGTTCACCCATATTAATCAATTGTCGATTACAGTTGAGTAGAGAATTAAATTTAGATTTTAATTCAAACTCATACATTTCTTTTCCTTTACTAATAATCTTCTCGAATTTCAACTAAATTTTCAAGTTACTTTATCCAAATTTTCTTATTTTTGGTAAATATTTGTTATATTTTATTGATAATTGTATTGTTTTGTTCTAATTTGTGCCCAACTTTTTTAAATGTTTAGCGGATTGCATTTTTTTTGCTTATTTTCGTCTCAAATTACTGATCGGGCCACTCAATTAACTATTTACGTTTTAACTTAATTTCTAGAATTTTTCTATTAATTGTTAGAATGATTTGGTGGATTACTTAAATTTTCGTTTTGAAGATATGATGAATGAGTCTTTCGACATATTATTTTAGTTTGGTGGAAACTGAATGCAAATAATACAATATTTTCCCCCAGATTGCTAAAAATGTGTTGCTATTCAAATATCCGTAGTTATTTTTTGAGTCTACATTTCCAAGTAATGATTGAATTCTTGATTCTTTTAGGAGTTCGTTTAGTGCAAATATGGTTGAGACGGTTATTTGTTCTAAAACTTGTTGCATAGTTACAAGGAAGTTATAATGATTCGTTAATATATGGATGAGGTGAAAGCATTAGATGATTCACAAAAAGTTATAGAAAATATTATCATATTTTATATTTCAATTAATTTTCTTTTGCTAGTTGTTCTTGATCATTTAACTATAATCAATGAATTCATATACTATATTATTATCTTTATGGAGAGAATGAATTGTGTTTTACAATTGCAGATATTTTGCTAATTAGTATTAACTAGCAAGTTAAAATATTTCTATCATGTTTTGTTGCATTAAATGATTAAATTATAGTAGAACTTTTGTTTGTAATATTTTTAATGATACTATTTATATTGTAACGTGAAATTGTAGATTAATATTTATGATTTAACTTATTTGATATATGTTTATTTTTATTTTTGTTAAATCGTGCTTTTAAATCGAATTAAATTGGGAAAAAGAATTGTTTGAATTGGTTTGGGTTGATTTGAAAAGATTTCAAATTGTTTTAAATGGTTTGATTTGAAAATTTATCACAAACCGCTCAAATTGAATCGTGTTTTTACCTCTCAAACTAGTAAGTACCGTAATTCAATGCATTGATCTTCCAATTTAGCACATGTTTGATTCAGCTAAAAACCTGATTTTTAGTAAATTTTGATAAAATTGATTAAGCCCGTTTGGTCCTAATTTTAAAACTTATTTTTTTTTCTCAAACTCATTTTCAACCGTACATTTCATGAAAAACAATTTTTTATCAACTTTTCAATTACAAATTTCATCGGTTTATATGAAAATTTACTAAAAATCTAAAAGGGCAAAATTGATAAAAGTTATGGATCTCATAACTGTTGTTAAAATTAAATATTAACTCTAAGTTTTTTATCAATTTTTTTAGCTAAACCAAATAGGAGCTTAATGCATGCATTGTGTACGTTGAGAATGAATTCTCATCAACTAATATGCACTCCAAATTAATCATTCCAAAAATCCAAAGTTTGTAATGAAAAAGTTAATTCCAAGAGGAACATTAAAGTTTAACTTGATATACTACAACATTTAGATAAATTCAATATCCCTCTCTACCATACCATACCATACCATGCCATAGCCATACCATACCCAACCCTTTAAAACGCACTTTAAGAAGAAGAAGAAGAACCAAAAGTGATCTACCCAGCCCAAAACCTAATGAACATACTCAGAACACACATTAAAAAAAGAAAAGAAACGTGATTGCCACTACAACATATTAAATCATCTATAGCTTGCGAAAAATGCTATCTATCATGTTCTATAGCATTTTCAAAAATGCTATTATAGTTGATGTTATTAAAAGTCGTACCTCTATTATAACATTTTATAAATGCTATTATAAAGTGCTATAAAAAAAAACTTTTACATAGCATTCTATTATCGTCATGATTGTAGTATCTATAGCATTCTTTTCATGCAATCTTTTTTAATTTGATAGCATTTTTTCCGTTATAATTTTGGTTTTATTAACATTCTTTAATCGTCATGATTACATTTTCAATAGTATTTTTTCATCATAACATTTTTAATATTTATAGTATTTTTTTAAATAATGTATCAATTTCAATAGCATTTTTTTTCGTTGTAATTTATACATATTAGATATCATTCCTAATTCTTTAATTATCAACCGTAAAAATACAATATGATTGTTTTTTGGACAAAAAATGTGAATAACAATAACCAAGCCCATAATAAATCTCAAATAACCATCAATATTATCTTGTAGAAATAAACAAGTGTAGTTATTCAATAGAGGAATCTAATTATGTTCCATCTCACATCAAATACTAATAGCAATATATACTTGAAAATGTAATAAATAAAATTAAATTAGAATCATCTCATTCTAATTCTTCAAAAGTAAATTTCTTGAAATCTTGCAACTTGTTTGGAGGACACGTCCGTCAAACCAACGATGCATTTAAATCTGAAAATTAGCAAAGCGATACAACTTATTATATTGTAAAGTAATGTAAATTAAAAAAAAAAAGATTCAAAACTCTAATTAGTGACTCGATATTTGACTCGATATTCAGACTTTATTAACCAAAAACTCAGATGTAATTTTCTTAGATTTCTTTGACTTGAAATGAGGTAAATATGTAATATCTAATCCATCTGAACCATGAACAAAGTCCGCAATACGTGATTTCTCTCTCCGTTACAAATTTTCAGTGTGGTCAAATTACAGTAAGTAGCATGCGTATGAACTTCAAGAGTAGACTATTCACAAACAATCTTGAAACTAAAATAAAGCATTTAAGTTCCAATCCACAAGGGAAAAATATAAATTAGCCAAAATAATTAGAACTATATTCTTTTTGACATATATAACTAATTATCTTTTACATATGACACATGGTGGAGCATTCAAAAACGATAATTACGTTTGGCACGATAATCTCTTTACCTTGATTTCACTCTCATTTTGCAAAATTGTCAAGAAAGTAGGATTCAAAGTTCCTTTAACGGCCTTTGAGTCTTCATTTTATATGAACAAGTCACAAGGCTAATCAGGCTACGAAATTCTTATTTTTCAAATTTGTCAAGAAAGTAGGAAGTCTGCAAATTAAAATAGTAAATTTGTAGACAAAACAAGAAAACAAAATCTCAAAAAGGTTTGGAATTTATGGAAACAGGAAATTTGCAAAAACCATTACAACTTATTCGTTTGAAATCCAAACAAAATAAATTAATATCTGATTCAAAAGAGTGAAAGGAATGCAAAAGTAACAACAAAATGATTTTCAAAATATTATTACCAGAAGGAGAACACAATTTAAAATCAGAAATCGCCAAAATGAAGTAACCACAGAACTAGCAAAATGGATTAACAAAAAAAACTGATGTTGAGAAAAAAAATTTACACCCACATTTATAGAGGGTCCATTGTTGCAGCAGATGTAATAACCCAAAAAATAAATTTTCTTTTACCTTCTTAAGGAAGTGAAGGAGAAACAATCTCCACCGATCTCCCGATTCAAACCGTAGATGCTTCAAATTTCCCTTTCACTACTAAATAAAAAAATTCAGAGCAAAGAGAAGGATAGAATTAGCAGGCAAGAGTTGAAAATTTCGGGATGAATCCATGGTGATGAAGGTTGATTTGCTGGAGAAAAAATGAATTGGTAAAGAAAAGAGATAGAGAGACACGGGGAAGAGAATAAAGGCACACAAACGAGATTTAGGGAATGAACAAAATAGGGTAGCAAAAGCGGGATTCAACATTTGGGTAAACTATTGAAGGGAGCATTTTGGGCTTGGCCTTTTAACAAATACTATTATAAAATATTTAGATAAAATTCAATTTTATTTTATAGCATTATCAACAAGAATGCTATATTTAAATGTTATCAAATGTGTTTGTAGTGTGCTAATGAAACCTTGGTCGATGAGAAGAAGTGGATCCGAGGTTCCTCTCAGCGCAAATAATCTGGCTGATTTTTCTTGCAGCTGACATGATCACTCTGATCCAAACTTCTACCATTCCGCTTATATTATTTCTGAGCTCAGTAGAAATGAAGAGATATAGACCAAGAAAAAAAATAGCTTTCTCAGAAAAATATATATGTTGCTAAATCAGAGAAGGGACAGAAGAACCCATGCTTGAAGGATCAAACCTAAGTATTACCGCCAGCTGTGTTCCGTAAATGATAAAGATCTGCAGAATTTATCTGTTCAGTTGGATTCATTGCTTGGATTTCTGTAAAAGGGGACAACCCTGGAAAGTTAGTAGCTTCTTGAATATCCTTCAAGCCTGTGGAAACGATTCTTTGTTGCTGAAGGCTAGAGCAAGCAAAGAAGCCATTGTCGAAGTGGAAGCAAAAGTTGAAGATCCAGTTCTTGAAAGAACTGAACTTGGATTGGTAACATCTTGGATTTGTTCAGTAGAAATAAACGCATTATTGTAGTCATTGTGTTGTATATGATCACTCATCATAAGTACCGATGAAAACTCTAATCCAGGTCCATTAATCTGATGCTGAACATCAAATGCAGAAACCCTGGAAGAATTCCACATCGGATACGTAAGATTGAGCTGAATAGGGCTACTAGGCAAGCTGTACAACAAAGGGTTAACATGATTTATCTTGCGTTTGAAGCGGACGGTACTGGGTTTTGTAGTTCCATTTGAAGCGGAGCAACGGTTTGCACAACCGGTGGTGGCGGTGGCGGTGGAGGCTGGCGGTGGCTGCTTCACCCTCTTTTAAACCCACCCCCAACTGGAACGTTTCTTAGGGTTCCGCCTCTAGTCCAGTAACGCTTGCAAGATTTACAGAAGTGCCTTGGTTGAGACAGACTGTAGTTATTGACTTGTAGTAGCAAATGGAATCATAACGAGGACACTTGAAGAGAATTTGTTCTTGGTTAATTGGTTTTACCATTACGCTGCAGCTTGTTCAAGACATGAAGATTTTCTCATCAATCTGATTCTGCACTTAATTAGGGATCGAAAAAAATGAAGAAAAGGGAAAGAAGAGTTCAAGATGGTCCATCTAGGGTTAAAATAACAACACAAAATGAATATTCTTTTCCAAAAGGAAAGCAACAAAAATGAGGCTATATTTTGTCTTATAATAATTGAGAGAAATAGAGTGTAATGTCATTAGTAGTTGAGTCGTGTCTCACCGATACCAACTCAATTAATACGATTTTTTACAATAAAGAGTACTAAAGAATACAATAAACAAAATTTCATTTTTCCTTTTTCATTCAATTGTTACTATATCTAAAATATTCTACTAGTTTTTAGTTCTAATTTCTCGTGTGTTCTGTCCTATGATGAACTTAGATTAAGGGCTTCTTTGGCTACATTTTTTGTCAATACGATTGTTTGAAATTTACAAATATAATGCATTTATTCACCAATCATTTTTATATTTATAATTTAAATTATAAAAAATTCTAAACCTGCTTTTATGTTCGGGTTATTCAGTATTGTAGCACAAAGGAGAATCTTGGTCCAACAGAGGACAGAGAGATAGAGGCTTTCTTACAAGTAGGATTGTGTAGATCAAAACACACACAACTAAGAAAAATATTTTATTCTCAAACATGTACAAAATTAATTTATAGCTATTCATCTTATTACGTATTCGCTTTACATGGATGAAAAATGAGAAGACGACGAATTCACTAGCTCAACGACCCCACTCCACATTCCACTGATAGTCGACAAGAGAATCCAAAATTGCGAAGATGAAAGAAAGCCAACGTGCACGATAAGGGCAAAATTTGCTAATACAGACAAACGAGGGCAGTGGAAAACTTAGGCACATAAAAGAGTGAGTAAATGCATCCAAACCCAACCGAACCATGAAGCACGGCCAACAATGCGAGACAAAGATACTGTCCATTGTTTTGCTCTTAAAATATATTTAAGTCATTGGTTTCATTGGGTCAAAGTGTCAAACCACAATCTTTTCATAAATAATTCCATAAAATCTTTGACTAGAAATAATTTAGATTACATTTTTTCATTCTTTTAATTAAAAAATAACAATTAGAGAGGAGTGTAGATGGAAATGATGACAGAGTTAGGTATTAGGTGGAAATTACTTCGGTTGTTGGATCACTATTCCATGTTTAACCCATAAGATTAAGGACCCTGCTAGATGAACATGGTCAATGCCCTGTTCAGATAGCTTATCCTATGATTAAAGTTAAACGGTGTCAACTTCAAAGAATCTTTTTATTTTTGGTGACAAGAAATGTCAAAGAAAATTCACTAAGAACTGATTATGTTGTGAAAAGTTGAAATTTCATCCTTTTTCTCTTTTGAATTTCAGTTATTTTTTCATCTTATTTTCAACCACACATTCTTCAATAAAATAATATTTTTCATCATATTCATAATTTTTCTTTCCTTTTCAACCACACATTCTTCATCAATCTACTATTACTAAATACTTTCTTTCAAAATAACGTGGCTCAAACATATTCATTTTCAATCACACATTCTTCAATAAAATAAATTTTATATCACATCAATAACTTTTCCTTCTTTTTCAACCACACATTCTCCATCAATCTACTATTTCAGAATACATTCTTTCAAAATAATATGGCTCAAACACACCCTATATATATAATTTCTTCCAAGAGGTGATTTTTTTGTAAATTCTAAGGTGAACGACAAGCATTGGATCCCATTTTATTCTTGTACTGTGCGGCTATGACTATTATCTTGACGGGCATCTTCAACCAAACTCCAAAATGACGTAAAATGTCAATTTGGTGAAATGATGTTCCAACTCGATTTCGGTTTCACACCAAATTAGAATAAATTGGTGCAACACTATACATTTGGTGTAATAAACATATTTAATCATTTTTCATTTTTAATTCATTTTATCAACAAATTTTAATTTATGTTATATCCTTTTAATACTTAATGTATTAGTTTATTATTTGTTGGATGAATATACTAACTTCAAGAATCAAATAACAAAACCAGTTTTCTAAAAAACGTAAAGCGTAGCTAGGTGTGGAGGCCAAGTTTCAAACTTTACAAGCCTAGGCGAAGTTTAGGCGTAAAAAATCGTTTTTTATTTTTATTTTATTTTTAATTTTTAATCAATGTAAAAAAAATCCAATAATTCAAATAAATTAAATAATACATACCAAACATCTAAAATTATAAAATACTTTATTTACTTAATAATTCCTACATAAAGATAAGTTTCAAAATCATAATTACAAATCGTAGATAACTTATAGCTTAAATCTTATATAATCTAACTCTTTATCGGATTACAATTCAGTATATTCTTCTGTGAGTTTTATTTAAAAAAGAAAAATTGAGCCCCCTTAAAATTTGGGTTTGAAGCGAAAGCGCGCATATGAACGTCTAGGCAAGCATTAAGCAGTCAACATTGTCGTTGACTACTTAATTCTCGCCCCTAGGCGAGCATTAAGCGATCAACATTGTCGTTAACCGCTTCCCGCTAGGCTCAAGGCGAAGCGTTTTCATCACGCTTTCCGCCTAGGCGACGCATATGCGCGCTTTTTAGAACACTGTTACAAAACTAATCGAATTTTTTGTTTGTTTTGTGAAAGTTTTTATACTATATGTAATTTTTTATATTGTGACTTTAAATGTACATTTTTTTTGTTAATTGAGATACGAAGTGTAATACTTTTTCTTGATTTAATTTAAATGTAATACTTTAGTTAATTAAGTATAATTTTTTATTTAGGAATTTTAGAAGTAATAGAATATGTAAATAAATAATTTTTGAAAAAAAAAATAGTTGTCAAGAATTAAAATAGAAGGAAATAAAAGATTTTTTTTTTTTTTTTTATAATATTTGGTTCAGTGATTTAGAGCCCCTGTTTGTCAGCTATCTCTTCAAAAAATTAAAAAATAAAATAAAAAATTCAAACTCATTTTCATCAACACATTTACACAATAAAATATTTTACACATAAATTCAACTTTATTTATTACCTTTTAACCACATATTCTCCAAAAAACACTATTTTAAAACTCATGTACCTTAAAAAAAAAAAAATATATATATATTAATGGCTACCAAATAGAAAATAGATGACTAAATAAGATTATGCGAATGTTGCACAATTTTCATGAAATCGGCAATGTTTGGAGATGGTACAAGTCCATTGCAGAGAGAGAGAGAGAGAGAGAGAGACGAGGGTCCCCGTAGGAGGATTAGGTTGGGATGGGGAAAGAGTATTGAATGGCTGGGTGGGACCTATTTTAATACTTTAAAAGATTTTAATAAATAAATTTAGACTATTAGATCAATTTAATGGATGATTGAGATTGTTTATCAATTATATTGGTATGGGGAATAGTCTCCATCTACTATGTATAAAAGGGGTTTATGTTAACCTTTCAAATAAGTGCAGAACGGTCTCAAACTTCTAAGTTGTATATAAGTTTCAAGCCTTTGAAAATGTACAATGTACCTTTGAAGAATTTTAATCCAAAATTCGTTGAAGGGCAAAATAATAATTATATATTTTCATCTATGAATGCTAATGTTATCGGATTAAGAAATTTCAACTATCAAAAACAAGTAGAGTTAAACTCAAAATATCTTTGATCAACATCTCCTATCTGCAATTGTTATCGCTTGTCGATCTTAGTGAAAATGCATTAGCACTCACATATTCATACAAAAAAAAAAAAAAAAAAAAAAAAAAAAACACACGCGCGCACACACACAATGTTTAGAAAGTAGATGTAGAAGAGAGAAAGAAAAACGAACATAGATTCG
The DNA here is from genome assembly GCA_903798385.1 of Fraxinus cuspidata. Lineage (NCBI taxonomy): Eukaryota > Viridiplantae > Streptophyta > Magnoliopsida > Lamiales > Oleaceae > Fraxinus > Fraxinus cuspidata. Next base: position 19,502 of record CAIGRP010042026.1, read on the forward strand.
TTTACTAAAATCTAGATTTTTTCAACACGAAAATGAATTTTTAAAGGACAGTTTTATTTTTGACAGACAATCAAAAAAGAAAAAAAAAAGTTGAACCAATGAAAAATAAAAGTAGAAACCATATTTATGGACCCTAAAAACACAACTTGAGTAGAAAAACGAAATCAAGCATGTCATCTTGTTTAGAAACCCAAAACAAGCAGTTTTCACCCAAATTGAGCTGCAAATTGCAACCAAATTGAGAGCATTAATATGCAAAATGGCAAGAAAAAAAAAATTAAAAAAAAAAAATTACAGACTTCCATTCTTATCAACGTTGATGAGTACTAACTCATTTATGTTGTGTGAACCAGGCACAAGCCTCCCTTTAGTATGACACATTGTCACCCACCTCAATTAACCGTGCCGCCTGCACCACCATTGCCATAATAGGGTGGACATGAAAACATAAACCATATCCATCCACCTACCCCATCGCCAAGACCACCCTTCTGCAATTTTCCTTTCAACAAAAATGAAATATTCTTCTTGTCAACACAACCTTATTGCCCCCACCCACCCCAGGCATCACATTACATCAACCAAAGATCAATTTTCGACCACCAATAGTGTGAAAAGGATAAAAATTAAAAAATTAAAATCTTAACCTCACCCACACAAACCAACCCCAAATATGTTTATAACATAGTCTATACAAAATATTCCAACAATATCTTGTTCTTTTAGATATTAAAATGTAGCAAACACTACTACAAACTTGTGAATATCACGACCATTAAACTAAGAACAAAGTACATTAATCGCAAAGCCAAACATTACAAAACACGTCCAACTAATAAACTGTATTTTAAAAAAATTGCATCTATCATCTTTGCTTTGAATGGAAATGATTCAAAAAATGAGACCATGGCCATGGCCTCGACAATGAGGCTAGACGAAATAATTAAAATCTACTTCTCTCTTTTTTCCTTTTTCCAATTTCTTCTGTGTCCAAATACTATGAAAATAATATATATTTTTGCCATTTATTCTATGGCAGAAATTGAAAGTCTTTAAGGATCTTTAAATTTTTTAAACTTATGTTTATCGTTCATTTCTAGATTAATAGTAGAAGACTTCGTAAAGACATTTTCATGTATTATATATCTCACTATCTATTGAAAATCGCAGAAAACTCTCATATTTGAAACATTTTGTGTGAAAAATCTCATGCCTTCAAGATCAATCAGATTTGTCGTTAAAAATGGTAAAATGTGCCAAAATTAAAAAGGAATAATTTCAATTTCAATACTCAAAACTTTTAATTTTTTTTACAAATTAAATTCAAATTTTGTATATATACTATCTACGATCCCAAATTTTTAAATCTTTATTTTCCAGCCCCACCGCACTTCATATTCTTCCCCAATCGTCTCAAGCTTCCTTGGCTCTTTGTTATTTGTAGATTTGTATGTAATAATTTTTGTTAGCAAGATTGAGTCCTGTGAATCCAATTACAACATGGTATCAAACAAATGCCATGAACAGATCCGCACAAGTTTTTTCTTTTCTTCCCCATCCTTTCGAGAACAAACTGCCCATTTCTTTCTTTTCCCCAAATCCCACAAAAAATTTTACTGTTTTTTGTTCGATTTCCATATCAGTAATTCTAACCAAAGAACAAGAAGAAGATAGCAAATGCATAAGCCAGAAAAAAAAAAAACCCACTTTCAATTTGAAGGCCTGCATGTTTGACAAGGCAAGTTCAAGCCTTTGATGTTATGAGTGTACTTGGAGGGAGTCGTAAAAGAGAATTAAAATAGTAAATTGACACTTTGAGGGGTCAGGCCTCCTGTTCTTTGCTTTTGGAATTTCTGATGATTTTCATTGCTATCTACTGCTAGTTAAATACTAGCTGAATTACAGCAAAAGAGACCACTACAAAACGTGCATAACTCCTACTAACACACACTCTTATAAGGAGTGGATAAGTGGTAGCATCTTTTTAGGAAAATAAACAACTGACTCAGCAAAACATAAATTTACAAACACAACAGATTACAATAACAATATATGAACCCACATCCCATGAAATGGCACCCAACTGTCTTCCACTTAGAACCTTAGCTTCCTTAGCTTGAGACAAGCGTGCTCATAACACGGCTTCCCTGTTTAGAGGACCTTGCCCACAAGGTCAGGGAAAGAAGATCGAAGCTCCTCCATTTCTTCCCAAGTCGCATCTTGCTCAGAAGTTCCCTTCCATTTCACCAGCACTTTGGCTCCAGCACGATTCCCCTTTTTCTTCAAACGTCGCTCCAAGATTACTTCGGGTTCGGGAGCAAGTGTTCCATCAAAAGTTATAAGAGGAAGATCAGGCAGGGGCTGAATTCATTCTCCTAATTTCTTCTTGAGCTGAGACACGTGGAATATGGGATAAATCTGGGATCCGTTAGGAAGGTCCAGTTTATAGGCGACCTCCCCGATCTTCTGGGTTACCTGAAAAGGGCCGTAATAACGTGGGGACAATTTGAGGTTCCGACGAAGAGCCACTGACATTTGGTGGTAGGGTCTTAGGTATAGGAAGACCCAATCTCCCACTTCGAATTCTCTAAAAGTTCGATGTTGATCAGCAAATGTCTTCATGCGAGCCTGCGCATCCTGAAGGTTCTCTTGAAGAAGCTTTAGGATGAAATACGTGCTCTTTAATGCATCCTCCACTGCCTGCACTTTGGTTGATCCATGCTCAAATGGCTTCATTCGAGGAGTGGGGTATCCATATACAGCTTCAAAGGGGGATAGTTTAGTGGAAGTGTGCACAGAGGTGTTGTAAGCCCATTCAGCAAAGTGAATCTATTGCAGCCAGTCTTTAGGCCGATCCCCAGTGAAGTTTCGTAGGTAGTTCTCCAATCCCTTGTTCATCACTTCGGTCTGGCCATCGGTCTGGGGGTGGTATGCTGAGCTCATTAGTAGGTCTGTGCCAGTAACTCGAAATAGTTCCCTCCAGAACTGACTGGTGAAAGCCGGTTGGATCATTTACAATCGACCTTGGAATCCCATGTAGCTTGAATACTTGCTCCATGAATAGCTTGGCTACAGAGCTTGTTGTGTACGAGTGGCTCAAGGGAATGAAATGAGCATATTTGCTTAACCTGTCAACAACAACTAGTACAACATACTTTCCTTGAGAGTGGGGTAATCCCTCAATAAAATCGATACTTATCTCAGTCCAGATTTGCTTAGGGATTGATAGTGGTTGGAGAAATCCTGCCTGATGGACATTTTCTGTCTTATTGCGCTGACATATTTCGCATTCTTTGATGAACTGCCTGACTTCTTGCCATATTCCAGGCCAGTAAAACTCTTTCTTTAACCTTGAGTAAGTTTTTTGGGTCCCCATATGTCCAGCTAATGGGCTATAGTGGAATTGTTGCAGAACCTGCTGTTGGAAGGCATTCAGAGTTCCCAAGTGGATTATCCCTTTGTAGAACAATAACCCCTGATGGAATTGGTACTTCACTGGGTCCAATTCGCCTTGCTGGAACTGTTGGATGAGCTGCTGAAGCTGCTGATCCTCTGTGTAGCTTCGAGTAAGCTCCCTGGTCCAAGATGGTTGTAAGATGCTAATTGCTTGGTTGGACATGTTATTTGCTTCTTGTTCTCCACTATTTACTGAATAAGTAGTTTCTGGTTCAGCTTCTGGCCAATCTCTTCTGGACAGTGCATATGCAGCTCGATTCTCTCTTCCCTTCTTATATCCACTGTGAAATCAAAGTCTAGGAGCTTAGATACCCATTTCTGTTGAGCAGGAGTGCCAATACTTTACTCCAGCAAGTATTTTAGTGCCTGCTGATCAGTTCTTACCTTGAAACTATGGCCCAACAGGTAGTGCCTCCATTTCATGACTGCCATAACCAAAGCCAGCAGTTTTTTTTCATAGGTAGATAAGTTCAGGCTCTTACCTTTTAGTCCCTGGCTGAGGTAGGCTAATGGATGCCATGTCTGCATCAAGACTGCTCATATCCCTTTCCCTGAAGCATCACACTCGATGACAAAGGGTTTGGAGAATTCAAGTAGGCCCAGAACTGGGGAAGTTATCATAGCCTTCTTGAGTGAGTTGAATGCTTGAGTTGCATTATCATTCCACTTAAAAGAATTCTTCTTCAGCAAGCTGGTCAGTGGAGCAGCTATACCCCCATACCCTTTCACAAACTTCCTGTAGTACCCGGTTAACCCTAGAAATCCTCTTAGGGCTTTGATGTTGCGGTGTATTGGCCAGTTGAGCATGACCTCAATTTTTGTAGGATCAGCTTTTACCCCTTCTTATGAAATGACATGCCCTAGATACTCTACCTCTTTGGCACCCAAAGTGACACTTTGAAGGCTTAGCAAACAATTGGTATTGCTGGAGCAGCCTTAAAACAGCCTTCAAGTGTTTTAAGTGGTCTTGTAGACTCTTTCTATATATTAAGATGTCATCAAAGAAGACTAAAACACACTTTCTTAGGTAAGGTCGAAATATTTCATTCATGAGACCTTGGAAAGTGGAGGGAGCATTAGTCAGCCCAAAGGGCATAACTAGGAATTCATAGTGCCCTTCATGGGTTCTAAAAGCTGTTTTTGGAATATCCTCATCATGCATTCTGATTTGGTGATAACCAGACCTAAGGTCTTGTTTAGAGAATATAACCGACCAATGTAATTCATCCAAGAGTTCGTCGATGTTGGGTATAGGGTACTTATCTTTGATGGAGTACTTGTTAAGGGCCGGGTAGTCAACACAGAGTCTCCAACTTCCATCCACCTTTCTTACTAGCAAAACTGGTGAAGAGTAAGGGCTTTGACTTGGCCTTACAATTCCTAGAGTCAGCATCTCTTTAACCAGTTTCTCTATCTCCTCCTTTTGATAATAAGGGTATCTATAGGGCCTTACACAAGTCGGTAGAGTTTCTACTGTCAAGGGAATTTTGTGGTCATGGCTCCTAGTGGGAGGCAGCCCTGAAGGTTCCTGAAAAATGCCCTTGAACTCCTCCAGTAATTCTGTTACTGCCAGGTGTTGCAGCTTCTTAGATTGTGAAATTTCTGCACCTATGAGCTGAAGCCAAATGTTCTTGTATTCAACTCTTGTCTTCTTGGGTAATTGCTCCACCACTTCCAAGTTAGATGCAGTAGGTACCAGCCTTTGTAAGAGAATCTCTCGGGTGTGATGAGTGAACTTCATGGTGAGTTTAATGAAATCCCATAAGATAGGACCCAAGGTACTCAACCAATCCACCCCTGACACCATATCACAACCTCTGAGAGTTAATAGATGTAAATTGGCTTAGAACTCATACCTTTGTAGCTTGAAGGGGATTGCCACACAACATCCAGGGCAGGGGACTTTTTCTCCATTAGCTACCATCACAGTTAGTTGGTTCCTCTTCTCTGCAGGTAGGCGAATCTTCTGGGCCAAGTGCTGATCTACAAAGCTATGGGTGCTTCTCGTGTCTATGAGGATCACTACTTGCTGCTTCCTTATCTTCCCCATTACCCTCATAGTTTGGAGGGTTAGTGCTCCTGCCAAGGCATGTAAGGAAATGCCTAGTAGCTCAACCTCTTGAGGTTCAGTTTTTGTTTCCTCCTCCTGCACTACTTCTTCAACTCTTATTTCCTCCGTTTCTCCCAATTCTACACCTTTCAGCAAGAAAAGCCTTTGCCTATTACACCTATGACCAGGTTGGAACTTCTCATCGCAATTATAAGATAGCCATTTTTCTCTTCTTTCCTGCATCTGTGTTGGTGTCAATCTTTTGATTGGTATGCTGGATCTTCTGTTGAGGTTGGGTGTATATGAAGGAATAGTGCTTCGATTTTCAGGTTTGTTTGGGGAAGTGATTATAGGTATGTTTGGGATGGATGCTAGTTTGGTATACCCTTGAGGATTGGTTCCCCCCTGATGGATACTTATGACTCCTGCTTCTCATCTTAACCTCTTCTTCTTGTAATCTAGACAACCCAAAGGCAGTGGTTAAATCCTTAGGCTTCAACATGGTGATTGTAATTCTTATCTCCTCTCTCAGCCTACTCAGAAATGTGCTGATCTTGAGCTCTTCACTAAGGCCTTAGATTTTGTTGGAAAGGATTTCAAATTGGGTTTGGTATTCCTCTACATTTTTTGTCTGTTTAAGCTTGGTAAAAGCTCCTACACGATCATCAAAGGCGGAGGGTGCAAACCTTATTTTGAGAGCACTTACGAAGTCATCCCATCCCCCTGCATATCCAGCATCTATCAACCAATGATACCAAGTGAGAGCCCTTCCCTCCATGTAGAAATGCTCAGCCTTCATGATCCAATTGTTTGGTTCAGACCCATCATATCTAGGAAAGTCTAACTTAAGTGGTCGGGTATGAACTCCTCTTTCTACATAGCTATTTTCCCCACAATTCTCCCCATTTTTTTCTCCACTGCTCTCCCCATTATGACTTCCTGAGGTCTTAGTGTTTTGGCTAAAGGAAGCAAAGTCACTGGCTATGCTACTTACCTGGTTCATCAAGGTGTTTAATAGCTCGGTGTGATGCCGGAGAGTTTCTGAATTGTTTGTTGTTTCCTGTCTGGTGGCTGCTACAGTTTCTGAAAGTCTTGTTGTTTCCTGTCTGTTGGCTGCAATGCCTTCTGTGAGTTGAGCAAAGCGAGTCTCATCCGCCATTGTCGCAGGAACACGACTCTTATACCACTTGTTATGAGCGTACTTGGAGGGAGTCGTAAAAGAGAATTAAAACAGTAAATTGACACTTTGAGGGGTCAGGCCTCCTGTTCTTTGCTTTTGGAATTTCTGATGATTTTCATTGATATCTACTGGTAGTTAAATACTAGATGAATTACAACAAAAGAGACCACTACAGAACGTGCATAACTCCTACTAACACACACTCTTAGGAGGAGTGGGTAAGTGGTAGCTTCGTTTTAGGAAAATAAACAACTGACTCAACAAAACATAAATGTACAAACACAACATATTACAATAACAATATATGAACCCACACGTCACATGCATCCCATGAAATGGCACCCAGTTGTCTTCCACATAGAACCTTAGCTTCCTTAGCTTGAGACAAGCGTGCTCATAACATTTGATGATTCATGAGTCAATGAGATACTCACTTTTTGTTGGAGGAAAACAAGTTTGACCCATGTTGTGCATTGCAGCGTGCGAACTTGTGGCCAATTAAACCGTCATAAGTATTTTTTATTTTTTGGTTTTTTTTTTATTTATTTATGGGGAAGAAGATGAAGTGGGGTAGAAAATAAAGTTTTAAAAATTTAGGATGGTAGGGCACATATAAGAAAATTGGATTTAATTTGAAAAAAAATAAAAAAACATGGGTAATGAAATTGCAATTATTCTTTTTTAATTTTGAAATTTTTTTATATACTTTTTAAGGAAAATTTAAGGGGGGATTTTTCGCACAAAATATTTCAAACTTGGTGTTTTTACCATTTTCAATATGTATGGGGTATATTACACGTGGAAACGTTTGCATGGGAATTTTTGCTATAAATCCTTTTCTTCTATGCCTTAATGTTAGGTTTTTTTTAATATGCCTTCTTCCTCTTTGGTGTAGTTACCCTTAGGGTCCGTTTGATTGCAAATGTGGAATTTGGGTGGAAAGAAAATGTTTTACAGGGAATTGAATTGCTTAGAAAATGTTTTACTGAGAATTGTAATTAATTGTGTTTGATTGATATAATTTTTTACGTGGAAAATATTTAAATTTTGGGTCTTTTGGTGTTCGTTTGACTTTGTTTTTTATGGAAATTGTCCATTAAATGAATTTTTTTTTACAATTGATGATAAAATTCATTTCCATTGCACAAAAAATTAAAAAAAAGGAAAAAAAATCAGAACATGGAAAACCTTTTCCCACCACTTATGAGGGAAAATGTTTTCCACAAAAGGCTTGAAAATGTACACGTGTGGGGGGAGGTGGGAAAAAAATTTGCAAAGAAAATTAACTCTATCAAACACCTAAAAGGTTGGAAAAAGGAAAACCAATTCCATTTTCCATGGAATTTCCACCCTATCAAACACAACCTTATTGTCTTGTACAGTGAAATTTTTCATTTTCTATTTTTTCTAGGTTCGGGGTGTATTTATAAAGGATATTGCTACGTGTAAATTACATATTACATAATGTCACATGACACTCTATCATTTGTCAATTTAAAATACTCTCAACTTTTTATACAATATTTTTCCTCCCCATCATTTCATGTAACCTTTTATGTATAATTTTGATATACAAGTAGCAAAATTCATTTACAGAATAGTTATGATGAATTTATTAAGCCCCTCTTTGGTTTAGATAAAAATTAAATTTTAGTAAATTTTGATAAAAGTTGATGAAATATGTGGTTGGAAAATTGTAAATTAAATTATATATGTAATTAAAATTAAAATATAATTAACCTATAAAATATGTGGATATGTGAGAAATATTTGTTACCCATTTTGGTCCTTACACTTTTTAATTTTGGTCAACAGTGTCCCTAATCAATCTTAATGTATATTTATAACACTAATTCCAAGCATTAGTTTATGAAATATAACAAAGAGTAAGGACCAATCTATATTAATACAATTCTAAAAAAACAATTTTCCTATTAGTAATTGATTTATACCTAAATATTATGTAGTGAAGTTTTTGTTGCGTCAAATTCAGAGGGTCGATGTTATTCAATTTCAAATTTCAGGAGATTGTTAACCTTACACGTTCCACCTACATGGCTTTAAAGTGCATTTATGTGCTAATTCTTAATACATCTAATATATATTTCTTATCATCAATTTACTTTCATTTCGTTAGTTACAAGATGAAGAGTCGTGTATCTTCCACCAAGCCTTGTATATGTATTTCTTTTAGGGATTTTCAACAGTTTTGTTACTTTTCATTTTATCCCTAACAAACATGGTGTCCATTATCAGGGACAGGAGAAGGGGGCAGGCCCAGGCCTGTCCAAGCCCAATTAAAACTTCTAAAGGTATATATCAGTTTATTATTAAAAATAATAATAATAATAATAATAGTACCCCCTAACTCCGTCCCTGTCCGTGATGTATCTGTCACATAGGTGGACAACAGCGACTAGGCCCAAACATCATTTCATTTAGCACTGAAAAGGGACAGTAAACTTGAGCATTTTTTCTGTAGATTTTCCATTTAGCAAATATCTTTTGTTATCTGCGCACACAAAAATACAGATGTCTATACTATAAATGCAGAAAGTTCGTAAAATGTTACTCTTTAAACCCGGGTTTTATCTGCGCACTACTATATTTCAGTCGGGCCATGAAAGCGGATTTAATTTCTATTGCATAAAACCCGAGTTATTGCAAAGTGAGTAAAATAACAACCAACGAGATTATGGTAGATTTTGCTAAATTATTTACTTTTTGGCATATATTTTGTTATCACGACAATATATTTTTCTTGACCTACCTTGAGAGACTCAATAGTGACTCAGGTTTCCTTCTTGTTCTTCTTCTTTTTCCCCCTTCATTGAATGAAAAGAAATTGTTGATAAGTGGAAAAGTCGAACATTCATCATTGTAGGATCAAAAGTAACTTACAAAAAATTATCGAGCCACATAACATTAATTAAATATTTGAATGCATTGCTACAAACATTGTTTACTCGTTTTCATACTTTGGAAACATTGTATAGATTATATTTGCATTAGTAAAATCAAATAGTCGTTCTCAATGTCTTAGTTAGACTTAGATTATCATTCAATCATTGATCTCTAATCCAATCACGTAGTTGATTCTCGACAATCTTGATTGCAGAAAATACTTTGTACACTTATTGTAGTAGCAATTTGAAGAATTAATGCAAATGTTACATATAGGTAAAATGATGTGTACACTTTTCCTTTTTCTTTTTCTCATTATGACCAACTTTTGCACAAGGTCACCAAAGACTCGTAATCCTTAAAAAGTTTGTTAGTTAATTATCAATAATTTGTTTATCGAGCGTCAAGATCTCTACTGGTATAAAATCTTAGAATAACACGCACAATTAAAATAACTTGTTCTTCTTATTGAAAAAAAATGAATTATTCACAGTAATACAAATGATTAAGTTGTTATTTACTTCCAAGCATTTTCAACTCTTGAAATTTCACATTAATGGGAGCATATAAGAATTCCACACATAGAAGTACTACAAAATTTGTCTTCTTTGAGTGTTATACCACAAACGACATAGAGGTATAAACACTTCATCCATATCGAGAACATCATTATTGTGCTTTTTTTTATACAAAAAGATTATATTTTCAATAAAAAAAAAAACCATTCATTGTCTCTCGTTTTTTTGGAATTGTATTTTCAATAACCTCATGGCATTTACAATATTTTCATTTTTATTTGCAATTTTTTCGACAATGGAAAAATGAGAATTATTTGATAAAAATTGCAAATCTAGGTATTGTGAGAAGAATGAATTCGAGATTTGAGTTAATTCGAGAGACATAAAGTAAAAGGCAAAAACTCTTGTAAATGGAAACAAGTGAATTATCAACTGACCCCACCCATGAGAATTCGCCTATGCTGTTGACACTGGATAAAAATATATATCTAAAGTAGCTTTCATTTACGGAGCGATAAAATATGATAGATGAGCAATAAATAAACCTTGTTAATTCACTATAAATTTATAGAAAAATATGATTACATAAAAATAATTTTTTAACTGAATATAAACTCGTTGAAACTAAAATTTACTTTATTATGGTTTGCTGATGGAGATTAAATTCAGATTTTTAGTAGATTTTAATAGAAAATTTTGAAATATGTGGTTAAAAAGTTGTGGAACACGTGAAAGATGTGGTTAATATTAATTGTTTGACTTTAACTTGGATTAAAATCAAATTTTTATCCAGGCCAAACAGGGGCATACTTTTAAAATTTATTTTATTATTTTATTATTGTTTGTTATAGTAAATATAATTTTATTTTTAGGTGCACCAAACTCTTGTGCATGCAAATGAATTCATTATTTGTCCCAACATGATCGAGATAGACATCCTAGTTTCACAAATTCAGTTAGATCTAGCGCGGCATAGAAGGACAAATCACTGTAGATGAATATGACGAGGCCAAACAAGATTGGTATTGGCTCGTTCAATTATTGGACCATACAACTCTTACTTTCACTTTATAATTTAAAGTCATGTACCCAAAACATTAAGGGGATTGATCCCTACTTGAAAATGACTGCTAGGTCTTTGAGAAATATTTTGTAGATTGAGGATTAGTGTTCTAGCATTCAAAATGAAAAGCGTAACCATTGTTTCTACGCAACAAACAAACAAATTTTGTATTAGACTACATCATGATAGAATTCAAAATGAAAGGATTAGTGTTTTTTTTGACTTTGATATTCAAATATTTTAGCTGATCGAAAAAATGGACTTAACCAACAGTTAGGTAATAAATTTATTAATAGAAATAATGCATTCGTCTTCGTCAACTCAAAGTTCTAAACGAATGGTTACTATTTCGAAGCTTTTTTGCTCCACACCTATTTCCATCAGACTCGGAAAATTAACCACTAGATAGCACGCGCATGGCAAGTCGTCATAATTGCATGCTCCTCAAATGAGACACTCTACAGTGCAAAAAAATTGTCATGTTATTATCTCATCAAATAATGTAGGGTCACATTCAAATTTTGATTGGAAGGCCAATACTGGTTTCAATATGTTTGAGCCCCATTTTAACCTCATAAACCTGTAATCCTCTACTAGACTAGACATTTAAGAAAAGAAGAAAATGGTACTTGTGGTCCTCTTCATATTCTTGCTCACTTTCTCACTATCATCAACTTCAAGTTTCACTTTCTTCATTTTCTCCCACTTGTCCAAACACTTTTGTCCTAATTTCTTGTTTCTAAAGGTATGGAAACAAGCATAGCAGAAGAAGAGAGGATTGCAAAGGTAGCCACATTGGTTAAGGAAGAGGGAGACGGGGAAGATGAAGTCGTTAAAAATAAGAAGAGAGCATTGAGTCTTACCTCAATAAGGGCGTCGAGCGCAGGAGGATCCGCGCAGCCTTATTGTCAGGTACAAGACTGTACTGTGGATATGACTGGTGCAAAGCCATATCATCGCCGGCACAAAGTCTGTGAGTTTCACGCCAAGGCACCTGCAATTCTTGTTTCTGGGCTTCAACAACGTTTCTGCCAGCAGTGCAGCAGGTTCATATATTAAAAAATTTGCAAGTAATTTGAGTACTTTCTATCTGTTTCTGCATACTTGTTTGGATATACAGACAGGCATAGAGCTCATAATTTTTGGTTAATAGACACAACTACAAACTGATCAGTTAACTGAAAGATGGCAAATTAGGCAGTGAAGTATTCTGTGCAATACAGCAACAGAAATTTAGCTAACGCTATATTAACACCTATCTTAAACATAGAACAAGTAACAAATTACTCGACCAAAGAAGAAGTAACCGGAATCATTTGCCGTAAAAGAAGAATACTTTTGAGGAAGGCCCTGTAAATGACAGTAGTTATACAAGATTATCAGTTCATAAATGAACATTTTGCAATATTATGAATCCCACATATATATTTATCCCCTGTTTGGTCGAGATGACTTATTTTTCCTCAAATTTATTTTCAACTAAACATTTTCTTAATAAAATAATTTTGCACATAGACGCATAATATTCTAAAAAATCATTTTCCACAAAATCTATTCTAAAAAAATTTACTTCAAACATGTTCATAACCTACTTGAAATATAGATCCGAGGCTAATTAATTACTTTGAAGTCTGAGCAGAGTATAACAACAGTCCCAAACCGAATATATATGTATATATATATAACGAAAATAAGGCCTTTGGCTAAGGTTCTTAAGGAGAAAGGATTGATACATAGTGTGTTCTATGTTACTGAATTGATAACAAGGATTGATACATTAATTTTTATTTGTAATTTAACTGTTTCCAATTGCTACAATACTGGATCGCCTGGGCCAGCGTAAGGATAAAAAAGCGAGACGGGATTCATTTGTGTGGTTACCGTATTGCATTCCGCAGGTTTCATGAAGTATCAGAATTTGATGAAGCTAAAAGAAGTTGCCGCGGGCGCTTGGCGAAGCACAATGAGCGACGCCGCAAAAGCTCGAATGATTCTCTTTGAGAAGGGATACGTTGAAATGATGAAATTAGAATTCTCGTAGAAACGCGTATGGAAATGCTCTCTCTCTTCTGTCAATTGCTGGATTTCTTCACATCGACTGTTACAGTTTATCCATCAAATAATAAACGGCGCGTTTGGATTAAGCTTCAAAATGTTATCTGTACAATCAAAATCTGGGAAATTGATTTAAAAAATTGTTTTTGCAATGGATGAATGTGATGTTGTCAAGTGTTAGAGTTAATCAACAAACCTGAATATTCTTGCACTAATGCCATTAATATCACTAACAATATTGACAATACATAACAGTTTATTTCCTCAATTTAAGAGAGATGTATTTATTGTTAGACACCCGTCATCAGCAAATAGGAAAAACAATAATATTCTCTTCGTATGTAAACTGTGGGTATTGCAACACATGATTATGCCCATGATTACAGCAAGGAGAAGCTAATTGAGCTGAAAAATTTCAAAGAAGCTAAGTTGAGTAGTATTTTTTTTAACTTGGTATCAAATCCCTAATGGCTAACACCGATTCATCTGCTATGAACGAAGCCATGTCCACCAGAGTTTCTAGAAATTCAGATTGTTACTAAAGAGGGAGTAGCCATAGAAATGGTTCAAAATCCTGATTATAGTAAATGGGTTTCAAAAACTATTAATGGGATGGTTATATTCATCCATGACCCCTGAAATTGCAATGAGAGTGATGGAGTGCACTAGCTCAAGTAAGCTATGGAGTGCAGTCAAGGAAAGTTATGGGATAACGAATGGATCAAGAGTTATATTTCTCACTGGAGAGTTGCAAATGACCAGAAAAGGATCAATGTCCACGGATCAGTATCGTATTACCATCAAACAGTTGGCAGACAACTTGCAGATTGCTTGAAAAACCATAGATCCAAGTGATCTGGTAACTCAAGTTCTATCTGGACTGGATGAAGAATACATGCCTATTGTGTTGCAACTAAATAGCAGGGAGAATATATCATGGCATGAACTCTCCTCTGTTCTCAAGACCTTTGAGAGCAAGCTTGAATACTTCAATCAAGTTAAGAATGACTTAGGCACAATGAATATTAATCAGTCAAGTGTGCAGTTAACTCAGAGAACAAGTTCTGGTGATGGTAGAGCTTTTAGATCTGTTAATAGTTGAAGGTTTTCTAACTTCAGAGGAAGAACAAGAGGCAAGGGTAGAGCAGATATGATGAATGAAAATCGAGGACCCTGTCAAATTTGTAGGATGAATAACCATTTGGCTAGATGGTGTTTCAATAGATATGATTACAAGTATGGGTAGGAGACTAGGTAACCAAAATATACAAAACAACTAATCTCATGTTGCCTATGTAGCTTTACCAAGAATTGAGGAGGACTCAGCATGGTTTGCATACTCTGGAGCAAGCAACCTTGTTACTGATAACATTAAATGAATTACTTCATGTGCCTGCAATTAAGAAAAATTTGATCAGTGTTTCTCAATTGAAAAATGACAACAATGTATTTATGAAATTTTATCCTAACTGTTGTGTTGTTAAAGATCTGCAAACGAAGGAGATCTTGCTGCAAAGGATGCTTAACGATGGATTGTATCAGCTGAAACTACCAAATTCTAAGCCTAAAGTCACCATTACAGAGTCAAGCTACCAAAATAATTCTAACCATGCAGTCTTCTCAGTAAACTCAAGGTGTGATGAGTCAACCAAAAGTGTCAAGTTACTTAAGTTTGAGTTAGATACCTGGCATAAAAGGCTAGGTCATCCCTCAAGTTCTGTATTGAGTCAACTTCTTAAATATTGTAATAAAGGTGTCAAAATTAATGAAAGTCCAGATTTCTGTGAAGCTTGTCAATTTGGTAAATCTCATGCTTTGCCTTTTAACACGTCTCCAACACATACATCAAACCCATTAGATCTCATATACACTGATGTTTGGGGACCAGCACCAAAGATTTTTAGGTTTAGGTATCATATCCTATTTGTTGATGATCATAGCAAGTTCACATGGATTTATCTAATGAAACATAAATCAGAAGCCTTAAGCATCTACATTCAATTCAAGAATTTAGTAGAAACCAATCTTGAAAGAAAGATCAAAACACTACAATCAAATTGAGGAGATGAATTCAGAAGTTTTGATAAGATTGCTTTAGAATCAGGGATTGAACTTAGGTATTCATGTCCCTATACCTCTGCACGAAATGGTAGGACAGAAAGAAAACAAAAACACATCACTGAAACTGGTTCGACACTTTTAGCCCAGGCGCAAATGCCATTACACTATTGGTGTGAATCCTTTCAAACAGCAACATATTTGATAAATAGACTGACTACTTCTATACTTCAATACAAATCTTCCTTTCAAATCCTATATAGAAGGAGCTTTGATCACAAAACGCTAAAACATTTGGTTGTGCCTGTTATCCACGTCTAAGACCATACCAAAAACCATAAGTTCAATTTTCACTCTCAAAAGTGTGTTTTCCTCGGTTATAGTGATTCACATAAAGGATATAAGTGCCTAAGATCAACCGGTAGAATACATGTCTCAAGACATGTGTTGTTCAATGAAAAAGAATTTCCCTTCAAGTCTAGTTTTCTAAACACACACTCGGCCAAAGGTTCGGAAATTGTCATCAGTTCTCTTTCCTTTGATACTGAATTAAGCTATCAGATAACACCTCAAAATGTAGTTGATACAATTCATCCTAATGCAATACCTGATGCAGACTCCCACAGAAGTATTAGACTTGAAACTAAGAATGAGATGAATGAAAGTGAAATAAGCAGTACTGAAATGGACGAGGTAATACCTTCCGAGTTTGATCGGGTTGATAATCAGCAAAGTGGAAATGGTGAAACTGATACTAATGTTGATGATCAGCAAGGTGGAAATAGTGAAACCGATGTCAATGTTGATGGTCAAAAGAGTGTAACACAAACTGTTGGACATCAAATGACCACTAAAAGTAAAGCAGGAATCTTCAAACCAAAGGTGCATACAAATCAAGCTCGGGACAAACTGCTTGAAGATGAGCCACAAAGTGCTAATGAAGCCTTTTTAAGTGATAAATGGAGAAGAGCTATGCAAGAATAGTATGATGCCTTGATGAAGAATAGAACATGGAAATTGGTGCCTCCAAAATCAGGAATGAAGATAATTGGAAACATATGGGTTTATAAATTGAAATGTTACTCCGAGGCAAGATAAAGAGGTATAAAGGAGAACTTGTTGCAAAATGTTTCCTACAAAAGCATCAACACTGAAAATTATATTGACTCTTATTGTGTCAAGAGATAGGCAAATCGGGGAAGTTGATGTAAATAATGCCTTCTTGAATGGTAAGCTGGAAGAAATTGTGTACATGAATCAACCACAAGGTTTTGAGGATTAGAAAAATCCTATTTTTGTATGCAAATAGGAAAAGGCACTTTATGGACTTCGACAAGCACCAAAAGCATGGCATGATAAGTTAAGGAGACTCCATTGAAGTGGAATTTCAGACAATCTAAGGCAGATAACTCACTGTTTTTCTCAATGGATGGAAGAAATGTTGTGTTTGCGTTGATTTATGTAGATGATATAGCAGTAACAGGAAACAATGGCCAACAACTGCAGATATTTATTGATAAACTAAATTCTTGTTTTGCTCTTAAAAATATGGAAAACTCCAGTCGATTCTTGGGTATTGAGGTCTACAGAGATACAATAGGACTGTATCTAACTCAAACAAAGTATATAGTTAATTTGATGAAGAAATTTGGTTATGAAAACTTGAAACTAGACTTAACACCTATGGCAGTAGGTAAGTTGATATCTAAGGATGCAAGGCAAGTCATAAGTGATCCTACTCTCTACAGAAGTACAGATGGTGGCCTTCAATATCTTGCACACACAAGACCTGATATTGCCTATTCTGTAATTATTATGAGTCAATTCCTTCAATCTCTTACAAATGTTCATTGGAAGGCTCTCAAGAGAATTTTTAGATATCTAAAGGGTACATTAAAACATGGTTTGGTTATTCAAAGAAATGGCAGTTTAGACATTACAGCATTTGTAGATTCAGATTGGGCATCATGCCCAGACGTTAGAAGATCTATAGCTGGCTACTGTGTGTACCTTGGAGATAGTTTGGTGTCTTGATGTTCTAAGAAATAACACGTTGTTGCAAGATCTAGCACAGAGGCTGAGTACAGAGCACTAGCTTACATTGCATCAGAAATAGCTTGGATTCAGTCCCTAATGAAAGTGTTTCGTATACCACACAATGAAATTCCTAAAATCTAGTGTGACAATCTGAGTACAAGTGCACTGGCATCAAATCCAGTATATCTTGCATGTACCAAACACAGAGATGTCCATTTTGTGTTTGATACACCACATTAGAGTGCAATAATTTTGAAATTGCCACTCTTCTTTGACAAATACTTAAATGTGAGTACTATTTGTTTTTTGATTATATTATTACATATTAAAAGCATCTTCAATCATTATGTAAAAAAACTAAATTTAGATTTCCAGAAAATCTAAAAAATATGTAAACATACATTATTTTTAACATTCACAAGAGGCAAAAAGTGAATTTAGATATTTTTATTAGAGCAAAATTTGAATTTAGATTAGTCAATATGTAAATGAGGATGCAAAAATGATTTTAAAAATACCAATTTATACACAATGTTACACCACGATTGAAAATTCTCTAAACAATGTTACTTGCTTAGCCTATGCAAAGGATGGAAGCGACTCCCAGGGCACTTTTTGTGCCCCTCCGTTCTGGGACCAATATAGAGGCTACCCTAATACACCTCCCATTCTTTGTAAATGTGGAGAGGCCAACTCAAAATATGGCCCATGTTGGGGTTCCACTAAAAATAAATTTTGGAGAAAACGTGTTTTGAAATAGTAATTTTTTGGAGAATATATGGTTGAAAATAAGGAAAAATTTTGGATTAACATATTTATTATTTTATTAGAGAATGTGTGATTGAAAATAAGAGAGAAAAATGTATTTTTAAAATAATAGAGCCCAAACAAGAATAGGATTTAACCCCTGTTTGATTTAGATAAAAAAAAAAATTAATTTTTTAGTAAATTTTAATAAAAATTATTGAAATATGTAATTGAAAAATTTTAAGTTTCATAAAACACATGACTAAAATTAATTATTAATTTTGACTTGATTTTTAATCAAATTTTCTAGTTGAATTAAAGAGGGATCTATTCCCCCAACAAAATTTTCTATTATGTCATGCCTCAATTGAACAATTGTAATTTAACCCTCGTTTGGGCTCCACAAAAAATACATTGTGGGAGAAAATGCACTTTTGAAGAATAATATTTTGGAAAATGTGTTGTTAAAAAGTAAGGAAAAATTTTGAATTTATATGCAATATCATGTTATTGAATATTCCGAGTTTATATGCAATATCATGTTATTGAAAAATGTGTGATTGAAAAAAAAAAAAAGAGGAAAATGTATTGTTGGATAATGAAAGTCAAACCGGGACTTATTGTTCCGACTAGCATAAAATGCATGAAAGTCAAAATTCTCAATGCAAATTTGTCATGGTGGTTGGGAGTTTGAATTGTATGAATAATATTATGTGGCATTTAGTTGTGTTTAACATCTATTTATGTAGTAATAAAATTACTATATATGTACAATGAATAAAAATGTATCATAATTTATATAGGGGATAATTCTACAGCGATACCAAACATTTCATTTATTAGCAGACTTTACACAAACATTTTATTTGTACCACACACGGTACCAAACATTTCAAAAATTAGCATTTGGAGTCTAATCTAATGGAATTCGTTAGTTCATTTGTTAGTTGACAAAAAGTCAATGTTCAACACAAATTTTGACTAAATTTTAAAGGGTAAAATGGTCACATTTTTCATATAAAAGAATTAAAATAATTAAATAAAGAAACCAAGAAATAAAAGAAAATGAATTTACCATCTTCCCCACTCCCATCCCCAGATCCAAATCCACCCATCTACCGTCGGGCAATCGCCGCCTATGCCGTCGGGCCACACACACAGTCACATCACAACAACCAAATCCACCCATCCTCAGCGATCCATCACCACAACCACCTGAGACAATATCAGAAATTCAAGAGTAACAAAAATTCACCTTCCCCTTCCAATTTCTTCTTGCAAGAGTAAGAAAAATTCTATTCCCACTCGGAGATCATGACCGGGAACATTTTTCCGGCTGCCAACCATGGACCTCATCTCCAAAGACCGTGGACCTCCACCCTTCACACCGTTGTGCAAATCCCCACTGCATCCGATAACAAGTGCTCTTCTCAATCACTGGTCGGCCACTCCAATCCCCTTTAATCTATGGGTTAAAATGCAGTATCTATGGAGGGTCTTCACCATCCACAACCTTCAATCCCTACAACTCCATCATGAACTGCGACACCATCTTGCTCTTCCCATCCTCCTTCACAAGCGCGATTCTTGACTAGCTCTCCACATGGGCCCACCGCAGCGTCCCTACCACTGTTATGTAGGACCCTAACGACATCCCCAAGGTATCACCATCAAATTATCCTTCTTCAAAAAGTCATCCCTAGACACAAACATAGAGTTCGGGCAAGGCTTGAATGCTATCTTCACCATGGACCTCCTGTTCGAAGATCGGGGACCTCCACCCCCCACAACCGTAGACTCATCTCTGATGACATCTCAGCCTTCCCATGCCTAAAATGCGATCTTCTCAACCTCACCACCCACCGTCTACTCTGGATGCCGTCAGATTCCAACATCCCCACTATTTTTATTTTATTTTTTTAATTTTTTATTTAATTATTTTATTTCTTTTATATGAAAAATGTAAATTGACCATTTTACCCTTTAAAAATTAGTCAAAATTTGTGCTGACCATTGAATTTTGGTCAACTAACAGATGAACTAATGGATTTGGTCAGATTAGACTAAAAATGTTAATTTTTGAAAAGTTTGGTACCTGAGTAGTACGAATGAAATGTTTGGACAAAATCTGCTACTAAATAAAAGGTTTGATATCGCTGATGCAGTTATTCCTTTATATAGTGATGTCTGGTAATCAATAAGTAGGGCGATTGTCAATGTTTTAATCACAAATTTTATATTTTTATTTTTTGTTAGAAGAAGAAAATAATTTCAAGGGAAATTTGAAGTGGAGGTCCCAAAATTTTCATAAAGTACCGCACGATCCGAAACATCTCAAACCCTTAAAAAAATGTTTGATAGAAGGACTTCTGGATGGTAACAAAATGAAAATAAAAAATACAGACATAGACGCTTGAAAATGTCTTCTCTTATGAAGCAAGACATGAAAATGCTGTTGAAAGTTTTAATAAATTAATTTAAATTTTTATGTGGAGAAAATTAAATGGAGATGTCACTTTTAGATAAAAATAAAAAGAAAGGATAGAATAAGAAAGAGAAATATAAAGGGAAAAAAATCATTCTTGTAGAACCCAATGACCCTCCCCGCAATCTCTCTCTTGTAAGAATAATTACATGGATCATGTGATTTACCGAAAGATAATTTTAAAAGAAGTGGTTTTATGAAATTAACGAATTCTTTAATTGGTCTTACGCGTGATTTATGTATATGGAATGAAATGTAAACAAAGTAGTGTAGTCAAATAGCACTAATTGTATTTAATATTCGCAAAGTGTATATAAACGGTATAAATTATAAATAAATAAAAATAAGTAATGAATATTATAGGGGACGGAACCAATAGGGACCAAAAAAAAAAAAAACATTTATATTGGACTGATATATTGAAAAAAACAATTCTACTAAAAAAAAGAATTTTCAATAAAAAATTTCTTTTTCCCTCACAAAAACAAATTGGGCCCGTGGATTCAGACCGTCCCTCTCTCCGGCCCTAAATACTCATGAGTTTTTTGAAATATATAAATAAAAAGTAACATAAATGTTTATAAATACTAGCAAAATATAAGCTGCATAGGATGGATGTGCATTCTATAAAGGGAAAATAACGACCGTCGAATCTTGTTTATAAGTCTAGAGATGACTTATGAATTGATCAAGATCCAATTCTTCATGACAAATCAATGAAACAATGAAACAGTTAGTTCTGGTAAATGGCTAGATGGTATGGGAAAAAATTGAAATCTATGGATCAACATAAAGTATGAGATCTTGCTTAATTAGTTTGAAATGTGAAAAAATGTTGGGTGTATTAATCGATATGTTAAACTTGTCAATGATTTCACTAAGAAACACGGTTGACTATGAGGAGATTTTTTTACCTCTTTAAAAATGACTCTTTTATAAAAATCATGGTCTTAGTAGTTTATAATATTAAATGAACATGAAAATTTAAATTCTTAAATGAAAAATTAGAGGAAAAGGTTTATATGGACAAACCTAAGAGTTTTTGAATTTAAAGAAATTAACTACGTGTCGTGTAAGCTTAAGAAATCAATATATGGACTCAACCAAGCTAAAATACTATCGACATGTGTGTGGGAGCAAGATCAAATTTTTTTGATTCGTGACCTCCTAATTGTTATTAATGATATTGATTCATTAAACAAGACTAAGAAAATTCTCTCCAATAATTTTGAAAAGAAAGATACTAAAGAGGCAACTTATGCGTCATGAAACATTTCAAGACAGATCACGAGAATTGTTAGAAATGTCTCGGCATCCTTTTAAAATGTTCTCGAGAGCTTTAAGATTTAAGATGTACAAAAATTATGTCCTTCCAATAAAGGTACTAAACTTGTTAGAGAACTATTTATAGACAATTTAAATTATAAATATCTAGAAATAAGTGAATTTCACAAAATATATGAATGAAAAGTAATTTGATCGTCTATAAACATAGCTCACAATGTCCAAAGAATGAACAAAAATAAAGCAAATGTGACAAATCTATTAGTTTTTTTTTTTTTTTTTTCTCTTTTACTTTTTTTTATATCCTAATCATATTGTAGATGCAACTCACCTCAAACTTCACTGGCAACAAAAAGTGTAAAATGGTCATCTCAGCTACACGTTTCGAAGTCCAAATTAGGAAAATANTTTTTTTTTTTTTTCTCTTTTACTTTTTTTTATATCCTAATCATATTGTAGATGCAACTCACCTCAAACTTCACTGGCAACAAAAAGTGTAAAATGGTCATCTCAGCTACACGTTTCGAAGTCCAAATTAGGAAAATAAACAATATCGTGGGTAGCTTTATTTTCTTTGTAGGAAATAAAGGAACAAGAATCACAATGTACCATCGATATAATTGAGACTATATTATGTAATTGTTTGGCCCCATAATTTTTTTTAATATGAAAAGAGAAAGAATTAAAATTGATGACATTCTCAAAATAAAAAAAAATATTACACACAAATTTAAAACTCTTCATTATTTTCAACCACACATTCTCTCATCAATCACTATTCCAAAATTTATAATTTCTCCAAAATAGGGGCCAAACAACCTGCATATAGAGATGCTACATTTTGTTAGGTTTTTAGCGTTGGCAATTTTGTGGACAAAATGATTAATTTGTAATGCGTTGTAAGAATCAAGGACCTATGATGCAATTTTATATATAGGGTTATGGGATCTGGGATTCAAGCATGAAAATAAGAGAAACATGCCCGCATTTTTGCTAGCTTTTCACCCAATTGGCGCTCGAGCGACAAAAATAGAATGTCTATCGCCGAGTTCTCGCTCGAGCGACAGTGTATCGCTCGCCTGTGCTGAGCCCTCATTCGAGCGATAGGTCGATCCCAAAAACCCTATTTTTGCTATTTTGAAGCATTTTTTCCCGGTACATTCAACCTAATTACCATCTCCTATAAATACCCAAGCATATGCACGAAAATTAGTGTGGTTGTTCATTGTGTCTCTTTGCTATAATCTATTCTCTTAATTTTATACAACCACAGAATTGGGGAAAACATTAGATCCATTAAATCCATAACACCTACTTCCTAAACACTTTTGGGAAGTCACTTTTTCAATTGAACTTCAGAGGCTGTTGGAGGTTGAGAGAGGTTAGACTACAAGCGTGGGAAGAGCACAAGATTTTGGAGCAGGTTCTTGAAATTCAGCTGGGAAGAGACAATTGCAAATGATCTTGGAGTATGTCTTGGAGTAAACCATGGAGATAGCAAAAAATAGATCGGGAAGTCTAGTGGAGTTGGCTAGATAGCATATTACTGTAATTCACACCGTATTGTCTATAGTGGAGGTAACGGCTTGGTCCTAGAGTTTTTTTTATCCAGTTGGGACTTCTTCGTCATCATATCAGTGTTTATAATTGCTTTCCTTATTACTGCGGTATTCAAATATAAGATAATTGGACTTGTATACTTAATCATCTAGAAACAACTAAAAGTGATTTGTAGCTTTTGATTAATTAATTTTACACATATGGTCAAAATTAAAAACGAATAAGTAACGACCATTCCATAACTTAAAAGTCGTTAAATTGTTAATCCGTAAACTAATGGTATCTAGTGCAACACCCAATTTTTCAATTGGCATCAGAGCCCAAATTCGTTCATTGACCCATATTATCTAGATGAGTAATTCATTATCTGTCCTGCCATATTTTGATGGTAGTAATTATGCATACTGGAAGGTTAGAATAAGAGCTTTTTAAAAATCTATGGATGAGCATATCTGGCTTAGTGTGATGAATGGTTGAGCTACACCTAATTCTACGGTTAATAATGAAGTAATCCCCACCCTTGTTGCTAATTGGATTAGAGTGAACTTAGATGAACGTAACGGGAACAGTAAAACCTTACATGCCCTATTTATGACAGTATCCTCAGAAGAGTTTTAAGCAAGTGTCTATGTGTGAGGTAACCAAAGAGATTTGGGATATTCTATAGACCACACATGAGGGAACTCAAGCGGTTAAGAACTCTAAGTTGCAGATGCTGACCACTAGGTTTGAAGATATTAGAATGAAGAAAGATGAAACCTTTGATGATTTTTATGCGAGCTTAAATGACAAAGTAAATTCTAGCTTCAACCTAGGTGAGATAATCCCGAAGCCTAAAATAGTCATAAAAATTGTTAGATCCCTACCAAAAAGGTTTAGACTTAAAGTCACGGCAATAGAGGAGAGTAGGATCTCTCCAGACTTATGAACTTATATTAGGTAAACCTAAGATTGAGAAGTCAATTGCCTTGAACACCATTAGAGATGAAAATTCTGACTCTGCCCATTAAGATTCTCCTAACAAAGAGGAGTTAGCATACTTTGCTAAAAGATTTCGAAAAATACTTAGGAATAAAAAGAAACCTAAAGAGAGATAGCAAGGTGATTCCAGTTAATCTAGAAGACGATCTCAATCTGTGAGATGTCATAACTACGGAGGTTTTGGCCACATTAAGAGTGAGTACCCTAGCAGTAGGATAAATCCAGATAAGGCTATGAATGCTACTCTTACTGATGACGATTCTAACTCAGACAATCGGAGTGAGAAATTAACTTATGAGGAAAGTGGAAAATTGTCTTTACTACGAGAATTAATAATGGATTTGATAAGGAGAGTGAGAAGGCTGAGAGCATAAGTGATGTGATCCAAGAAAGACAACAAACTTACAAAGATTCGACTCAACTTGAAGAGAAACTAAAGACAAGATCAAGAGTTACGGAAGATTAAGGAGGCCATGAAATGAGTTGTCCAAGATGCGGAAGCTAAGAGTTCAGGTGCAACAAGTCAAATAACAACTTACATATTGGACATGAAGGCGGAATCAAGTTGGGTGCATTGGATTCAAGATTTGAAAGATATATGAAAAAACGAGCAGCATAGATGAAAATGTGCACTCGGGTGTTAGATTTCCGTCCATGAGTACAATCCGAAAACGGCACGAAATTCTACACAAGGAAAAAGAGGGTTCAGAATTAAAGCTATGCGACCGCATAGCTTAAAAGGGTTGCGTTCACATACCATATTACTTAACCAAACTTGAGGCTGAACGTTTGTTCTACGCGACCGCATGTGTTCATACTATGCGATCGCATAGACCAATTTGGACGTGAATTTTTCCAAATTTCGAGTAATCTCCTATTTTAGTTAGAATTCTATTTTTATGGTACCTTTTGTTATCATTGGACTTTAATTCCGTTTTAATTAGGGTTTTATGAGTTCATTATAAATAGAACTCATTATTTTGATTGGAGAAGACAATTTTGACAACACTATTATTGAGGTTATTGATAGGCAATTTGTTTTCGAATCTTGTTCTTCGTTAGACAAATTACGAACTTATCAAGATTCTTCTTCTGACGTTCAAATCAATCGGGTAAGATTCTCAAATAGTCAATCAAAAGGGTCAACATATCGTTTGCTTATTGTTGGTTATTTTTATTTGTTATTTTCAAATCAAATTCAAAACTTTGATTACTTAGCTTTCTTAGGTTTGATTTCAATCTAATCCTGGGTTTCGTAGTTCTACGCTACGTTGGTTCACATAAGTTGGTATCAGAGTTTAGGCTCCAAAATCAAGGTTATATCTTTTTCTTTTTCTTTTTTTCGTTTGAGTCTTTATTTTCTATTTCTAGCATTTACGTATTCTTATTTTTTTTAGTTTTTGATCCGTAATTTTATGGTAAAAAATCCAAAAGTTATTTTCGTGTTCATTTTGTGTCCAAATCAATTTCCGTTTTCTTCGCCGGTGTCATGGTTGAATTCCCAGTAAAAAAATATTTCGAAATCTTTTTTTCGAAAATTCAAAAAAAAATTGTGAACAGTGAAATTAAAAAAATATATATTTGTTATTATTTATCTCGGAAATTACGGGCTAATTACGTTATCTATTGTGTCAAATTCAAGAACACTTTCTTGAATTCAAATTTCATTCCAATCATCCGGTTCAATTCATTTTCTTTCTTGAGTCTTCAAACTTTTCAAAATGTCTCTCAAAATCCCAGTTTGAATTCTACGAAAATAATTCCTGGTTGAGATCGAATTTGTCCTTTGAAACACTTGGGCGAAAGCATTGAGTGGAAAAAGGCAGAGTGGTGAGATCAATAGAGGGAAAAGGCCGAATTGAGTGATACATGAGTGTACATTTGTGAGGCAAAAATAAATTTTAGATTTATGATGTCTGACAGGAACGAATCAACACCAGGCCAAGACAACAACCAAACTAATATGTCGGATGAGATGATATGTATGTTTGAACGATTATTTGAATATGTGCGGGATATATTAGATAGACAAGACATAGAACTTGCCAACTTTCTTAGGGGAGTTCCAAATATATAGAGACAGGGTAGGTCGGAGCCTATAATGGAGGTACATGAAGAATATGATTATGGGATTGATGTAGATGAGGAAGCAGTAATCGAGGCCGAAATGGGTAGGATGAGACATAGAGGAGCTAGGCTTGAACGAAGGGGTAGAAACTTGGTTGGAGACGAGGTAGATGGGAATATGGTCAACATAAAAATGTCCATTCCACCATTCAA
>CAIGRP010042030.1:0-20275 GCA_903798385.1 Fraxinus cuspidata
TACACTAACATTACCTTATAAATACCTAAGCCCGTACAATGTACGGGCATACAACTAGTAACAAATAAAAGAGCTATTAACAGTATGTAAATTCCTTCTCTTCACCGAAAAAGAAAAATCTCCTGCTTCACCATGAGTGTGATCTTCTGATTCATGCTTACCTAATTGGCAAGGATGGGATTCCTGCCTTCATCAATTTCGACTACAAGCAAATGCTCGGGATTTGAACCATTAGGTCCTTCCGAGTAGAGGGTAGGGAGGTAGGCCTTGTATGCTGGCAAATATCGTGAAACAAAATCCATAACCTATAATCACGACCATGAAGAAAAATATTTTAAATCAAATTGTATGTCACGATTCTTGCAAGTATTAATCATACTGTCTACAAAAGTTAACTAAATGCACCTCCTCGTCAGACATTCCAGGCTTCCCATCAGCCCTCATAGCAATTTCAGCCTGAAGATACCCCACACGACTAGTTAAATAATTACTGCATGAAACAACATCTACAGCATGTTTTGCTAAGCTTGTTTACTCCTAAGTACACAAGATTTTAAATAAATGACTTCTTTTTATTGGTGAAATTTGGAAATATTTTACTTATTTGCAACCCTTTTTTTAAAAAATTTTAAAGTAAAAAAATAAGTCATCCAAAACATGTATGAAAAGAGAGAGTTAAAAGTAATTTACATCTTTTTTTAAGCTCAGAAAAAGATGCAAACATGTATGGAAAGAAAGAGGTAATATCATTTTTTTTTTAAAGCTCAGCCAAAGATGCTCTAGTAAAAGCTAGAACAAGGCTATCATCAGCACAACCCAACCTGCAATCGCCATTGATAGACACAACTGGGATCTTGAATTTTGATTACTATCCAAGAGTTGATAAACCTATCCCATGCATCATAATAAGCTTCTAAATTTTTATTCACGGTCTCTAGCTGCAAAATTAGTTTTAGAGTAAGCTTAATGGCTTTTGTTTGACTGAAATAGTAAATGGAAAATTTGCGGAAAGAAGTGACATTTGAACCTGCGGATCAACTGCTTTCACAGCTTCATTTGGAAGGGGTTTAAAACCAAGCATCCAACCCTCATACAGAACAACCTAATGACCAATGAAAGAACAATGATGATCGTAAAAACCTATATTTCAGTCCTGTCTAAATGGGAAATGATGAAGTAGAACTAAAACTAATAATTAAATCCACATTCAAACAGCTCTGGGCATCACAACTACCATATTTTTCGTCATTCAACCATGATGGTTGGGGAGAAAAAAAATATAAGAAAAACTGATTCCAGCGAAAATAGAAAAATCAACAAACCGTTAGAGGCCCTTCAACTTCTGGCCATCTTGAAGGATCAGCTCTGTCTCCTCTACCATTGTATGCAGACTGCAAGTAGAAAATTAGAGCCTTTGAATTCCGAACATGACCGAAATAAATAATTCTGCCGTCATGTGGCTTACCTTATCGTATCGAGGAAGCTTAATTTTCATACCTAGATATAAATACACGTGCACCTCGTTATGCCACTATAATATGTTTTGAAACAATGAGTTTGGAAATAATAATGACCAATGTGCACACCTTCTTTAGTCAACTTCCCCAGAGCTGTTAGAGTCTCAATAGACAGAGAAAGATCATGGCTTCCAGCATTACCACGGAACTGAGATGTCAAAGAGTTATATCTTTGCTATCCTCGAAAAAAACGAAATAATCAAATCTCGCCAAAGGGTTAAAATACCTCCAAAAGTGCATTCCCGTGATTGCTATCCCTCAGTTTGGCCTGAAATCAGTATTACATTACATCTCAGTGGGAAATTCATAGAGACGAGGTAAGACTTGGTTGCTGTCTGATTATTTACCTGATCTTCTGCTGTTAAATAAAAATCGTCGATGGACATTGTCGCTGAATTCCTGAGATTTAATATTTTTCTTTTCTTAGTTTTTATAGTTTCATTTAAACAACTGATAAGACTTATTTTCAACAAATATCACCATTTGGTATTCTACCTCCCAGTCATTCGGAAGAGAAAATTTAGTGCAAAGACAAGTGTTGTTTTTCCACAACCTTGTGGTGCACTGAAACCAATCTGCATCACAAATATATAAAAAAATAACCATGTCAACTTCAATTTCTATTGTATTTCTGGATCTTAAGACGCTGTCCACCTATGCAACAGCCTCAGATCAGTCATCAGCTACTTCAGCAAAAATTAAATGAAGTAGACGGACGTTTGGCTAAGCCGCTAATTGTAAAATAGTTATTAAGTTAAAAAGATAATTTGAAATAAATAATTTTTTTGTTGGTCAAAGTAGAATTATTATTATTATTATTTTTTTTATTTTTTATTTTTTTTTAAAAGTGAGTTCTACCATGGCCAAACACGATAACAAGAAATAAATAAATTATTTGAACAATGTAAATGTACCACTAAAGGGGGTATATCATCTCCTTCTTGAAACATAGAATTATGACGAGAAATTTCTTGCTCACACCACATGAAGACTGGAATGTAGTAATGGAAGATTCGCACTTTCTGAGGCTCGGTTAAAAACAGTTCATTGAGCTGAAACAATCTACAAAGTTGAGATCCATATAATATCCACTTGTCAATAGACTCGGACACCTTCTCTGGGGTAAGTTTAGTTTTGCTTACAAGGGGACCTGCGCATATAAATTCAAAAAGGTCCTTCACAGAGGAAACTGGCGCAGGTGTTGTTGGAAAAACTGAATGTAAGGGGCCTCGTGTCCTTCCATTGGTGACAACGTGATTGTAATAGGCCGAATCATCTTGCATCCATGAACATCCACTGCCTGCATGGCGATTTAATAGTGTTTTGAGGAAAAAATTAAAAAGATGTAATTCAATAGAAGCTTTTGGAAACTACAAGAAATTAAGGCCTCCAACCAGCACATCCCCATCAGTACGAAGATATATAGATTGTTTTTTTACTCAATTAAAAAAAAAAAAAAACACTTATAACCCTGTTGTAAATAATTTTTTTGCTTTTGAACTGGAATCATATGACCAAGGTATAGTTACCTATTTCTTGACAGTTCCATGATAAATCAAAAACTAAAATGAACACAAATATTTATCGGTTCTTTCTTAACAGCAGAATGTTCAAAATGACTAGATTGAGAAAGAACCAAATCTCACTTAATATAAACATTTTGTAGCTGTTTATGTATAATCTTGTGTACTGTTTTGCCAAACAATGTAATTTTTTTCTGATTGGTTCTCTCATTATGTACTTTGTACCTGAAACCCAATATTGGGGCTTCCACACAACACATTCAAATTCAACAATTATAGAGTTCATGTCTGACTCTTAAACCTCTTGACCTGAATTCTGAAGTCCTATAATTGTCCTTGAACTGGCTATGGCTCGTCTCTGATTAATCATTTTAGGAGAGCTTTGATATTATTGCTTTTCTATCTAAACATAAACAACTTAATATGTCAGCTGATATGCTAGCTGTTCATCTCAACAGTACAAAAAAAGATATCAGACTTTTCTAACCTGCGCCTCAAATACATGTCTGGCTTTTGAACGGGGATTTTTAAAGGGTTTCTAATTCCTAGAGTTTAAAGTTCTCTTTTTTAAACAATTTACCACGGATTATCTATTCCAATTTCATAGAGAAAACCAAAAACAAGTGATTTTTCTTAAATGGTTTATTCAAAGCAGTTGTTTTCAGTTTTCTCTTTTCAATGCAGGCACGAAGCTAGAGTTCAATCCAACTAAATAACAGAGCGAATTACAGCATAACACATAAGAAACAAAAACTTCTGAACGGAAAATTAAACAAATCCGAATACAGTCACATGTCAAATATAGGAGTTAAAATCCCCAATTTTTTTGTTTACAGTTAATAAACCATTTCTTACTAATGGGTTATACTTTCTACAGAATCAAACCGAAAAAAAAAATGAAATTTAGCCCATAAAATCAAGGAGGATAAGTAACAATCAAAATTTAACAGTCAGAACTGCAACTCCAGACTAGTTAAAACATAATATTGAGACTGAAAAAAATACAGAATAATCAAAATAAAAACAGCCAAAATTTAAACCCCAGCCCAGCCGAAAAGAGTTTCGTATATCACCTGATAAATGCTGACGCTGAGGAAACATTTGAGACGGCATAAGAGAGAGCTTCGATTTAGCTGTTGCCAATGTTGTTCCACATTTACATATAGAATTAGATACCGGAGCATATTTTTGAGAAATTGCGTTAATATTAATATTATATTTACAGATAGAGAGTTGAGTAGAGGCTGTCGTCAGCTGCCATGGATTTAAGGGCTGTGATAATATATTCAAAGCCGCCATTGTCGGTCACACACTCTCTCTACGGAGCTTCCTCTCTCTAAAATTGCGGGAGAATCCAATCTATGTGGTGACGGTTAAATAGATTAGCCTGGGTTGGCTTAGGAAGAGCCAGACCTTAGCCACGTTGAAGACGGGGAAAATTTCAACGGAAGTCCCTCATTTTACAAGCTTGTTTCATGTCCGTCCAAATTCAAAATTTTCAACTAACTTATCCAATGCTTCAATGTATTGCAAATAAAAAATTGCTACATATGCAAAATGAAAGTTTGTGCAGGCCTTCATTCATACTCGAAAAGTACGATTTGGCCTCATTAAATTTACCACTTGACTTGAAAAATCGTTTCAAATACAAGTAGGGATGACAAAATGTTCCGTTCCTTTCATGACAAAAATTCCTCCAACCAAAACCAACCCCAACTTGCATCCCAAAATCCCCGCCAAGGATGAAAGATGGGATAGACCACCTCGACTCACACCATTGCTATCCCCGAACAAGAGCTCACCCTCGACCGATCAAGGTCACAATGATGCCAATGAGGGCTATCATGTATTACACGTATCCGAAGTAAAATTAGCTCAATGGAGGGACTCCTGAACTTTAGAAACAGGGCAACAGCTCAGTTTAGAAGCTCTTAATGCTTATACTTGTATTCTACTCATCCTTTAGAACCTATTTTTCTTTTGAAAGCAAAAATATTCATTATGAAGTGGCAACGAGACTTGAATTCATCGACTGCTTTGATATCATCTAAAAGATTAAAACATAGTGGCCCTGATCTGAAAATATCAATCATTGTTACATATCAAGAAGTTAAATCTATCTAAATTAAAAGGGAATAAATGAATAAATGTTCCATATCCGGCGAAGAGAGGGGCTTAAGTCGGAGACAGGCCATCCCACCTCGGTTTTGATTATTTTTGTAAAGTAAACAAAATCATACAAGGAATAAGTTATAACAATATTTTTGGATAGTAAATCCCAATTCAAATCACCTAACGAGTTCTTCTAATATTTTTGCTTGTTCCTCCAGTATTGCAAGTGATGGAACAATATTAACACACATTTCGAGTAGACGAGGTTTCAGACGACGAACTCTCTGAGTCACCTCCTGCAGCATTCCGCACGACTGGGATTTTCACGGCTGCTCTTTCCATCTCTTTCTCGAGTTCCTCTTCTCTTCGCAATGCAGCAAACTGGCCGTCTACAGACTTGGCCGTTGCTAACCATGCAAGAACAATTACAAGGAGTATGCCTCCAAGAAAAGGAGTTGAATTCGCAAGTGACCCAAAGGTTAAGATCATGAACTGCTAAATCAAAGCACCTCCAGACTTCCCCAAAGGATTAGATTGCAGACAACATCAATTGCTGCCTTTCCTTTAACCTGGCAACAGAAAACATCGAATGGCTAAATCTTAAAGAAGACAATGACAATCTTTGAATAATTTAAATTTTGAGGTAAAGACAATTGGATATAAACTTGCGCATTTTACCAAAATCTGAATCTCGAAATGGAAACGGGTTAGCAATTCTTAATCTCGTTTCAGGAATAACCATGATCAAATTAAAACCAAATTATAGCTTTGTACTTTGAACAATAGGCAAGTCAAGCATCAACCCTTGTTATCCTCGTCCAAAGGAATGTATGCCATTTCCTTGCATGGATCAAATAAGCTGTACTTTGCACTCTTGTTGAAAATGTTCTGCAATGCTCCCACATAAACGGCTGCTAAAAGTGGAGTCATCCCAAACTTGGCAAGAGCAGGAGCCAGAGGGTCGCTGAACACAATCATGGAGAAGAAGCCAACTCCCGTAAGAAGCAAGATGGTTGGTGTAATGCTTGCTGCCACTCCCCAACCATGTTTGTTGAAAATCCATTGGCTTAACAGCATTATTGTGAAAGTTGCTATTCTGGTAGCAGTCGAGAAGTCACCCATGAAGGATGAATATTCATTCGGCGTCAGAAACTGCACAAGCTATGTAAAGAGAGGGAGATATTTATATTATCAAAACTGGAGGATAGTTTATACTATTATGGCATGTTTGGTAGGGGGATTGAATAGCACTCGACATTATTAAAAAAAAGAAGAAGAAAAGAATAGAAAATAGAAGCTAAAATCTTTATCATTTTACTATCCAACATTCGGTACCACTAAATGCCTAGTTGAACATTACCTGAGCTTTAAGCTTTGCTTTCCATGTAACCTCAACAAGGTTGATGCTAATACCATATGCTACCACCAAAGTGGCAAGATCCCTAATATATCTTGAAGACGCTAAAAACTTTATGCTCTCCATCGTCCCCATGCTCGGTTTCTCCTTCAAAAATTAAATGATCAAAGTTAAAAAAATTGAATATATAGATGAATTTTTTAATAGCAAACAAAGTGACGCTTCATTCCATTAGTTTAAACTTTTTGTACACAAACAAAATAATATTACCTAACATCTTTGACTTCAATTATAATAGAAAAGGTGAAATAAAAGAAAGAGTATTTAAATGCAGATCTAATATTAAGCAATTCCAAGTCATATAACAGAAATAGGAAAAAGCAGATAAGCTTCCCAATTCCGCTTATAATTGCCAAGATGATTTTTTTTTCTTTTAATGAGAAGCTTAGAAGGGGAATCTCGTGTTACGTAGGGACAAAAGGGGACATAACTTATATTGAAATAAACACAATCCCGTAATGGCCATCGTAAAAATGACTATTGAACAAAGGTACAATTTTATTCTTTTTTTGCTTTATTTAACTTCTCCACCTGGATCATCCCTTCACTCTGCAGCAACACAGTACAGTGTCCACCATCACCAACTAGCCGATAATGGTCAGAACAAGCATTCATTGTTGGTTAGGATCGGAAAATCATTCAAATGACCCGTGCTATAAGGCCTCCTATTGCCGTTCATCAAATAATGCTTCTTGGAACAAAGTTTAAGAGGTGAAGTATTTTTTCATTTCCTATCTCTATTCTATCTAGGTCCTTCTCAAATAAAAACCTCTGAGAAATACGAATCTCATTCACAAGACAGACAGCAGGAGAACATAAAACACATAAAACGATTCGGATACTTGGACGTGAATCAGGTCTATTTATCCAAAGGAAGAATCCTGAATATTTAAATCCACAAGATAAATAATCTAAATCATTATATGCACAGACACAAGCTTATTATTTAGAACAGAAAACACATTATTACCTGATTAGCAAATCCCCAAAACAGAACAGAAATTACCACACTGCCCCATAGCTCAGCCATGACATAGAACGAACAAAAACTCCATATCCTCATAATAGCAAGAGGCCTAAGAAATCATGGACCCAATACATTCAGAAGCTTATCAGCAAGAGCAGTGCTGCAGTGGAATGAAAATAATGGCTAAGAGGGTACAAAAACAAACCCAAATGTGCCAAAATAGGCTATAAAAGGAACGATAACAGAATAAAAAAGCCTCCTTTCACAACACATTGGCCAATTTTGTATACAAGAGCATAAACCCAACAGCCATAGGCAAATCGACCCGTGTTTTCAAGAAAGGTATAATTTCAGCACTGGACTTTTTGGCTGTCACCACTAAAACGTCTTTAGTATCCCTAAGAATAGTGTAATTGAAAAGAATGCAGAAAAACATCATCCCAAGTGGTATAATTTTCTTGAGGGTCACTAGCTCAATAACAATGAACTTAGGTGACTCTTTTTCTGCAAACAAAGGTTGCCCATCTGCTGATGCTGAAGCAGCCTCGGCCATGCAGCAAAATTGGAAATTTCCTTTTCTTGGGGCAATCAAATGGGGTTTCGTAACAAACCCTTGGAATTTTAAGAACCCATTGACAGAGAAAGAAACCTATTAAATGTTCTCGGTTTCGAAAGAGGATTTGAAGTGCTCAACCTTTGCTTTAATCCCTGACAATGTGGTTGAAAAAGCTCTGGTTCTTGGGTTTGAAGGTAATGAAAGCAAGTCCTTTTGTTTGTAAAATAACTTCCATTTCTCACCCTCACTGTCTCCACTCTCTCATCCCTATACAAAGTTCCGCATAGAATTCTACTCAAAGATTTGATTTTTGTAAGGTGAGCATGAGAGAGAGAAGAGAGATGGGGAGCGGGAGATAAGATTGGGTTACGGAGAACGCATTTTTGCTCAGATAGGTTTGAGAAAGATATACAAATATCTATATATATCTTTCAAAAACCCTGAATTCAAGATTGGGTGAGCTATGCAAGAGTTAGCCTTGACAACAATCATTGCAAATAATAATAATAATAATAAGTTCTGAACAGTGATTTCTAAAAGAACGTGAAATTAAAAAATAAGAAAAAGAATTTCGTGTAAAATATTTGTTGTGGGAATAGATAATTAAAAATGAATAAGTGGAAAAAAAAAATGATTTTCAAATAACGATTGTAATTAACTGTCCCAATAATTTTGGCTACTAAACTTATTCAAACATTGAACGTTACTCGTTGACAAAACATCCATTTCAAATATCTAATGAAATTGGTGATATGACTGACGGAATATACAGGTGATGCCCTCGTCACGTTCTTACCAAATTGCTACGTAAGTAAGCGTCTTTTGTTGCTCACTAAATTTTGAAAAACATCTTCGATTGCTCTTATATTTTAGAAAACGTGTTTGATTGCTAATTCAACTTTAGGTGATCAAATTTTGATCACTAAACTTATGAAAATGACGTTAATACGTTGTTCACTAAAAAATGTGCATCGCAAGAGAATGTGTCGCGTACAAGTAGTAAAGTGAACAAACAAGTTTGATTTGTCAATCCTACGAAAAATGATTACTCAATTAAACAATAATTTAATTTAATTTTAACAACGAATATAAATTAAAATTATACAAAAATAACAAAAAAATATCTCATGTATGCGATCTTTTCGTTAGTTTTATATATTTGATATGTCCTGTTAATTATTGAAAGGTTGACAAAAATTAAAGGAAATAATTCTTACACTCAGCAAAACTGAAGAAGTTTTAACTGTAATTGTAATTAAAACGTGGGAAAATTTCTCTTGACAACAATTTAAATTATTTAGCTCAATTAATCATGCTTATATTTTCGTCTGCCAATTCTGACATTGCTCTCTCCCCCCTCTCTATCGTACGATTACAGGAGGAGAGAATAGAAATTCCGGCGAAAAAGCTGAGAAATCGCCGGCGTTAAATTTAAATCCGGGAGATGGTCATTATAACGTCGTCTTCTTTCCATTTCCTTGGGTTTCAATTCTTCTCCGAAATTATGGGGGGTGAGGACGGTGTATTTTTTGGTGGCGCTGGTGGTAATGTCTTTGCCAGTCGTGGTGGCTACAGGCTTTTTTTTTTTTTTTTCCTATTTTGAAATTTTTGAGTGAATTGTAATAATATGAGGAGAAATGCTTGCGAAGGGGGGATGGTGGTGGGACAAGGTGACGAGGGGGGTGAGGACAGTGTAT
Organism: Fraxinus cuspidata; assembly: GCA_903798385.1. Classification (NCBI taxonomy): domain Eukaryota; kingdom Viridiplantae; phylum Streptophyta; class Magnoliopsida; order Lamiales; family Oleaceae; genus Fraxinus; species Fraxinus cuspidata. Next base: position 9,790 of record CAIGRP010042030.1, read on the forward strand.
TTTTTTGTGGCGCTGGTGGTGTCGCTGGTGGTAATGTATATGCGAGTCGTGGTGGCTATAGGCGACGTGGTGGTGATCTGTGCATTGGTTTCGAGCTTCACTTGCGTTAATTGCTACAGTTTTCGAGAGAATTTGCAGAGATAGGGGTTCAAAAGTTCGTTGACGGATATTCCACTCGTCTCCATTATCAGATCTCTCATAATCACCCGTAAGAATGTTATATTTGTCGGTTATGAAAATTTGTTTTTGAATATCAATACTTTGTTCCATGATAATTCGACCGATTGCTTATTTTCAATAAGGTGCCATTCCAATTATAGCGTGAATGGAATGATATTATGGGTGAAAAAATGTAGAAAGGCACATTTGTTTTGTAAGATTTGATTTATCTTTCCCATTAACATAAGAAAGCTTAAGAAAAATTCTTTGGGAGGTTTTGATCAATGTAAAACGAGTAGATTAACTCGAATTGGTCTTCTTATAATTACTTTCCAGACGTTTAATTGATTCGGCTATGTGGATTTGTCAAATGGGAACAGATGTATATATAATATGCGATGGCCTGATGCTCTCACATGGGCCATATTTAGGAACTGTAATATTCTGCTCCATCAATTCCATAATTCTGCTCTCCACAATGGCCTGTCTTGTCACTGTCAATTTTGAGGATAAAACTTCAGCCTCTTCTTCAAGGCAGATGCTCCATTTGAAGAAGTATTGGGGGATGCCTGTATTGTTTCTCTCTTCAGCAGTTTTCTCTTGGGCACATTGTTGTAGCTCATCGAACAAGCTGCAGAGCCAGGAGGAAGCTCCTTTTTCGTGGTGTTGACCCAGAAGCTGTAAGTTTGTGATATTCTCCTGCCTCATGTTTGTCGATGCCGAATTTTGTAAGGTTGACATGTAGACAGAAGTATTTGATGTGATTAAAATAGGGAACTTATCTACAAGCTCAAAAGCTTTAAAATGGCCTGTATGTGGTGTGTGTGAATAGTGATTATGTAGAGATATTGTATTGGAGACAAGATGACGAGGATGAAGTTGAAGCTACCCTCTATAGAGCTTGGAGTGGGGTGAGAACCTTTGAAACCACGCCCTCATCCACGTGTTGTGATGAGCGCTCTGAACTCTCTGCAGCGGCGCCTCACATAGTCAAGTGTATCATAAGTCAAATTCCTGACTTTCGTGAACTCTCAGCAGAGAGTGGCTGCATCATACCCCGTCCATGTGTCTTGCATGTATGGTAGTGTTTCACCTTGGGTTCCATTAGTTAATATCAAAGTATCGCCAAGCTGAGGACTTAGGATGAAGCTTTATCTTTTTGGTTGGGGGAAATTATATCCTCGGACTCAGAGAGGAGTTGATAAGGAGGAATACTTTCCGAAGATGGGATTGTGATCTTTCCAGCTGGTTTCGACATTGTCTTGCCGAGCCACCTGGGCTGAGAAAATTTTGATGGTCTTGGGGTCATCCTGTCCTCTGCCTCGGCCTAGCCTTTGATGGCCACCTTACTTGTTCCAGGAACCCAAGGAGTCAGCGCAAGGCATAACTTACACCATAGATGAGGTGTTGTTGTGGCAGCGAGTTAGGGTTGAGATTTCTTGGCAGGGTTCTACTTAAGCCACGTGGACGAGGACACAACAATACTTTCACCAAAATTGGTTCTGTCTTCTCAATGGTAGAGTAATATAAATTTAATTTGATTTTCTAATTGAAGTTGGGTTAAAATATCAAAATTAAATATACTTTTCAAATGAGGTGTATTTCGGTGGTTTCACAAATTTTTTTACTGGCGCCGACTGTATAGTCATGTTAGCTCAATTTGTCAGCTTTAAGTTGGTGAATGAGCTTGCTTCAATGATTCAATTGCATTGGATAGTTTATAGTTAAGAGTTCATTAATATGATAAGTTTCTTTTGTTAGCCTTGACTGATCTATTTATCTGAAGTCTGAACAGGTTCATTCTTGCAAAATTGCTCTCTGGTTGTCATAGGTTCCACGGTCGCCCACTCCATCTTCTGGGAAGACTTTCAGAAGTGACTCTGAAATGAGGAGAAAAGCACCAGGATTGGCTCGTTATGAAGGGGAACTTCCAGTTAGATTACTTGCTGATATAGACAGCTTATTCATTACTTGGACTAAATTATCCACTGTAATTTAAGCATGACTGGACCACCTCATCTTTCCCTATCATCCACTACCTTCCTGACCACCGATTGATAAGTGTTCCATTGAAAGCACAATATCATCTTCACAGGAGCATCAATAATGAATTCCATATCAACTTCTCTCTCTATACTCCTCTGGTAGATGGTTCTCCAGTGTCCCTGCTATCTGAGGATTGCCTATGTTGAGGCTTGATGAAACTGGTGAATGAACTGAAAATGTTGGAGTCTTTAACTTTAAAAACAGATATGGAAACGAATGAACAGTTTGAAATTGTTTTAGTGCATAGGTTTGGACGGGAGTTTTCTATTTGAGAAACGTGTTGGGCTTTATTTGGGCTCAGCAGGTTGGTCCTGTGGTTGCTGCTTTTGAAAGGCCTGGCTGGGGTTTGACATCAAGGCCATGCAGGAAGGATTGGGAGGAAAACCAATTGCCTAATCCTTACGAACTTGATATTCAGGTGATTACTTCTTCTTATCCTCAAAAAGGATGGCTTGATTCGGTAGAAAAAGGAAAAACATATTTAATTTTTTACTTCAGCTTGTGCTGATGATGCACTGAAAAAAAATCTTTTGATGAGATATGTCGGGTAGTATCAGTATAAAATTTAAAAGCTCGTAGATATTGGTAATAGCAAATGTACCAACTGATGTACATAGATGATAGCTCAATTGATATATATTTATAGGCTACAGGAAAAGAATATACAAACTTTGAGCTCGTGGGAGCTCATTTCCCTTTTCAGTGGATTCATAAAGTACTAGAATACCATGTTGATGTGGTGTAATTATGATGCTGATGATTGAAATAAGTATTTCATTTGATTCCAATATAATTTTGGTCATTGAAGTTGTTGCGGACCTCTGGAATTAATATATGATGGCGTGTCACTCAGACTGAAGTAAGGGGAATGTATTGCTGAGTGTTAGTCAAGAGAACTGTTCCTGCCTTCGCAAGAATACTATTACACATTTCACTTGGAAAGAAGAACTTGGTCCAACCTCTACTACTGACACAGATTCCTAAAGTGGTTAATTGATGTCCATGGATTGAAGCTACGTAGCCAACAACTGAAGTCTTAAACCTCTACAAGGTATTTTGACAACATTTTCTCTTCGTACCATCACTATTTTGCAAATGTCTTGTGATTTTTGTAATGACCTAGCCCCTATGCCCAAGTTGTTGACTTACGTAATGTCCTTTTTGAGAGAGCCATGCCCATCTTACCCCCCTTACGGTTTTTTATTGAATACGCGACCTCCCCTTAAGAGAACTTAAGTTGAATCATGGGAACGCGACAGAACGCCGTGAAGGGTAAGATAGGCTAGGCTTTATCAGAGCGGACATTACTTAAGTTAACAACTTGGGCATAAAGGTTGGATCGTTAGAATTTTGATATAGAATCATTTCATATATTTTATGTATGAACTTTTTAATAAAATAGATCCTTTTGTCTTGGGTAGTGTGTGTCTATATATGTACACACGCACGCATGCACACCATGTAGTTTTAGGTTTCTTTCTTTTCTCCACCAAGTTAAGGTATTAAATGTACACACATATTTTTTGGTAATCATTTCTTGTAAGTTGAAGTCACCATTTATAGAAACTCTCCATATCTGTGGTTTTTATTCTAGTTTTTGACGAACAATTGTATATTTTGTTAGATATTATATATTAATATATCTATGCTTAATCGTATTTTATGTGATTCTCCACACCTGGATTTTCCAATTTCCAAGATTATTTAAATAATTTAAGTAATTATGTCAGGTTGAAAGAGTAAAGACCTTAGCTTAACATAATATTTATTTTCTATTTTTTCCTTGTCTTTTCTAGTTCTCTAGTTATGCTAGTTCAACTTCACGAAGTTGCATTGAGCCAGTTCCTATGCATGGTTAGACGGTCATGGATGATACATTAATTTTTAACTGATTATTACTGACCTCAATGTAATTTCTTTAAAAAGTTTCTATAATCTGCACTCTTTGTATTCTTACATAACACCTTTAACCAATATTGAATAGACTCATGTTAACGTGAATGGCCAATCAGTTTTACTTAAATCATCAGTCAATCTAGCTTGATGTTAGTTGACCTGGTGTGTAGTGGCAATATTTTTTGTTCTTTTAGCTGTAAAAAGAATTTTCTTTCGTCTAATCTTGGGTTTGGTTATAAAATTCCCTGGAGTCGCGTCGTGTGAAAATAATGGTTCTTTTAATTCCCTTGTGCACAACAAAAAGAAGAAAGGAAAAACAGATGAACCTGGCTATGATTGCCACCGGTGTATCAATAGACATTTAAGTCATGGGTTTTAATATTAAGTAGATTGTGTACGTAAAAATTGTTACATCTTGAGATCAAGGCCTAGCTCAAGTGGTAGAGCAAAGCCTTACCAAGTTTGTGACCTGGGTTCGAGTCTCATTTGAAAGAAAGGGTGAAATTGAAAAAAAAAAAAATCCCTCACACTAAACTCGTATTATTGTTGTTAAACAGTTGCCTTGGTGCAGTAACTTTAAGTAGTAACGGTATCGTACCCAAAAATAAAATATATAGCTGCACAACTACTGTTATTTTTTTTTTAATAGCTAATTTTATTTCTTTTCAAATCATTCTTTAAGCAAAACATGATACATTTTTATATCTTTTCATCGTTCATTTTGCAATATGATGTTTGATTTCCGGGTATTGTGTAATAATTTTAATGGTTGGCTTCTCTGATCTTCATCAGGCCCCATTAAATGTAGAAGGTTGGGATGAAGCATTTCATGAAATAGGGAAACTACGAGACTGTCCTCACTCCGAAAAAAGCAGAGTTATTGCTGAAAGCAGTTGAACAGTTGCCATGTCCTTGTACCTCTAAGATCTGTTCAATCTATAGCTTCCAAACTAGTAAATACAGTATGTTCCATTCTTTCACTCTTTTATATGTATATATAATTTGGTTCTTTAATAGTTTCATGTAGTAGCTGGTGGCATCCAACTTTATTTATTTGAATTTTCTAGATTTATCTTCTAAGTATTGAATGATATACTGTCATGCAGAGACTAGTTGCAATATCTGGTTGTGCCCATCTTCCACATGAGGAATGCCCCCAAGGCACTGCTCGCAGCAATGTCCTCCTTCATTAGCAGGCTTTTTCCGAAACCAGAAATTCAGAATCACTAGGCGCCCTAATCGAATCCTCATATCATGTTCATTCTTTTTCTCCTTTAGTTTATCTCAAGAGGAAGAGTCTTCCGGGTATTTTTGATGTGTTAATTTCAGTCATCACCCACCACCCCACCTTGGTTTTAGTCCTTTCTCAAGTGTAATTTTTTCCTCTCCCTTTTCTTGTTTCATTTCCCCAATTTCTAATTATTTTTTGCCACTCGAGTGGACATAAAAGGATGAATATGTAGATTGATGACAAACGATGTAAAAATTTATCATATATAAGTATGACCAATCGTATTAATAAATTTCAACACTATGATGAATAATCTTGCAACTATGTTATCGTACATGTAGTGATTGTAGCGTAGAGTTCACTCGTAGATTCATTATTCGAATAACAAAAATTCTTGTAGCTATAAAAGGAATTTTCAAGGACTATAAGATAAGCCAACAATCTTCGTGATTACAACCAGTTGTAGGGGGGATTTTGCAACATATATCTTTTCAAGATTCTGCCAAACTTTAGTTATCTGTCAACAAACAAAATAACATTTTGAGATTGATAAAATAAATTATTAATTTTTTACAAGAATATCATTTCACAAAATTGAAGTAAATTGTTTTTGAAAACTTTGTACAAAGAATTACACTATGTTTCTTTTTTTTTTTTATTTAGAAAATTGCAGCTAGTGCTAACAGCATATACTTTATCTTTAATTAAATTAAGTAGGAAAATTAGAGTATATTAACAGAGTCTCTAAGTAACGTGGATTCTCCTTTTGTTGTATTTGAGACCAGTGGAGTTGACATACAAAAGTTACTTCCTAAAAGGAGGGGCGAAATGACATAAAAAAAAAGTTTTCTTAATCAAAATGTGAGATACTCTTAGCTATTTTATTATTTTGTCGGCCGAACTTATTCTTCTTCTTATTTTTACGACGCCATCCTTTTTATTGTTAAAAAAAAAATGTAAATTTTTTTATTTATAAACTTTTTATTCTTATGCTTAGCTCGACGTCACGACGATATATTTTATTTATATACACTCGAGAAATAAGATAAAAAGTTATTCATATTTGACTCTCTTAAATAAGCGTATCTCGAGTGGTCGGTATTTAAATTTTATTTTTTTTAAATAAGACAAACGAAACACATTACGCATTTTTGGCTTTTGCACATCATTGCACAATTGAAAGTTGGTCTAACACATAATCCCATAATCCATTTTTAAAGGAAATTAGTTTCAAATTCTTCATCATTAAGACCTTATTAAATGTTAATTACTTTACCAAGTCCATGATAAGAATGATTGTTGAATAAAATGTGGGCCCAGCTGACGACAAAATAAAGAGATTGAATGGGCCAAAAGATCCATCCTTCACGGGCCACCAATTGTCTTTCCGAGTCACTTGCACCTCCTTTATGCCAATTGTTTTACTCGAAGTTCTACAGGACATTAGGGATGACGACGCGTGAAGTCAAATCTCAAACTTTACAAATCTAAGCGTAATAAAATATTTTTTATTTTTAATATTATTTTAATTATTCTAGATCAGTAAATAAATAAAACAATGCATACCCTGAAATTTTATATGAGTTTCATATATATATATATATATTCTAACAAAAACATAATTGTCAAAATCATAAATACCTCAAACAAATAATGTTATCATATATATCCCACTGAAGTTTCCAAATGTTATCCAATTATCATTGAATTTTAAAAGTTTTTCAAATTGTCATTAAGCTTAGCAAAATGCTATCCCTCCATCATTCGTCACTCGTTGAGAAGGGTTTTGATCAACCAACCATGCCGTTTCAAAAACGCGTACCACTCGCGATTTTAGTGACATGACATACACTAATATTGAAAGCAACCCAATGTCATGCACTTCATTCGTCGCTCGTTGAGAAGGGTTTTGATCAACCAATCATGCCGTTTTAAAAACGCATACCACTCGCGATTTTAGTGACATGACATACACTAATATTGAAAGCAACCCAATATCATGCACTGAAAGGTCCAGTTTTGGACTCTTCGAACGCTTTGGGAGTCTCTCGTGAGTATAGACAAACAAATCTTGAAGGGTTGATATTTGCAAAGTAAAGCTCATAATGAATGTTAGACTTGAGTTATCCAAATACAAGTGGCAAGCAAGAAAAAGCGAGAGAGAGATTCATGGGCCTTCCCTATTGTTGTTCCTCTCTCATCCAAGAAGTCCAGGTAACTAAACAATTCTATGTCCGGATTTAAAATTCAGATTTTAATCTAAATCAAAGTCAACAATTCATTATAACCACATATCTCATGTGACTTGCAACTTTTCAACCACATATTTCATCGACTTTTATCAAAATATACTAAAAATCTGATTTTCAACTCCACCAAACAGCGGCTATATTTTGTGCTACCAATAAATTGATATGCCTATATATACATATGCGTGCTTTTGTCGAGCACGAGGTAAGCTGAACTACACTGCAACAGTTAATAGTGCAACAGTCACAGCTACAAACGTAATTCAATGCCCACACATGCTTGTATCAAGCACGATATATACACAAACAAACATCTATAGCATTAAGAAAACATGCACCACCAGATTTCATAGCTTGGTTTATTCAAACACATTATTCCCATTAGTGTCAGAAATATGCTGTGGCACAATGATGATAAATTGAATAAATAAAATTTCAAATTTTTAAGTTAATGGGCATCCATCAATCATCAGAAATACATAAACAAATGATTGAGGCCAAGATTTTTCTTTCTACCAAATTGAATTATTCCTTGCAGTTTTCTGAAAATATTCTTGAAATTTCAGCTGTGGGGTCTTTATTTATCTGCAATCACTGCCCACAAGTATTTATTCTCTTCTATGCTGTATAAAAATGTAGGTCTGCTGCCTTGTTATTATTCTCCTTTGATACTCTTTTTTCTCTGTTTATGAAAAGATTGCCCACTTTTTGTCATCTTCTTTACCTCTCCTTTTCATGGATGCCCTGACCCACCTCCTCTCTATACATATATATATGTATGCATATACACATTTTTTTTTAACCTAACTTATGAGTATAAATAGGGGACTGCCAGTTTCTATTGGCCTCATTGCATTTACCTATTTTCAGTTTACCATTACTAGGCTGTCTTATAAGTGTTGGAAGGTGCAATCCCATCTCTAGTGGCTAATATGAGCTATACAAATTCATCTATGGGCTCTGGTCAGTTGGAAATTCTCTTTGCTTTTAGCATTAAATGATTATGTTAGTGTTCATTCAGAAGCATGTTTTGAAATCAGTATTGGACAGAAGTTATAACTTATTTTCTCCTTTGATCCTATACAGTCTAACGTTCCAAACAAGCCATAGGAGTTTTTGAGATTCTCCGACTGATAGATAAGAGTATAAGAATGACTTTCATGAAAAAAATTTGCAGGAAGTAGAACTGGTAGAAGGGCATTTGAGTTTGGGAGGACTTATGTTGTAAGGCCTAAAGGGAAACACCAGGCTACAATAGTTTGGCTTCATGGACTTGGTGATAATGGCTCCAGGTAGGATTTCTCTAGCATGTTTAGTTGCCCAAAGTACTTTTCTTCTCCCAGACATGTTTCAAAGCTACTTCTTTTCACGAACTATTGTAGAAAGCGCGTCTTTAATTACGTCTACAAAAAGTACTTCTGCCTTTGTTGCTTTATATTTTTCACTAGATCTCGTATTAAACAGAAGAGATTGGCAAGAAATGATTCATGCAATCAACACCAGTATATAATTATATAAATTATAATATCCCTGGTTTAACCTTCAATTTCAAAATCATTCTTAGGCAATAAAGTGAGAAGAAGTCTAAATTAGCACTGTTTGTTTATCACTGGTTTGCTGTGTTGATTTTTTTACTTCTGTCTTTTCTTTGTGTTTTGTATGTAGTCATAAAGTGGTAATCAATGAATGGACTTTTTTTGAAAGGAAGAGAAAAGGTTGTCCCTAAAACAAAGTCAATGGCTTCATAATTCATATCAAGCTAATCATGTGCTGAACATGTGTTGCATGTTTGGTAGTCTGTATTAGATGGCTATGACATTGGTAAAAAAGAAAAAATAAGCTAAAATCATTGTACAAGTACAATATAATATAATAAATCAAAATAGCTATAATTCTACATTGAGATTCTTGTAAAAGTTCAGTAGATGGGATAAAGCTTCATCCCTGTAAAATTACTCGGAATTTAAAAAATATATTATAACATGTGATGAGAAAGAACTTGGTGCTCCAGAACTACATATGGCATTTTTGGCAAGGTGGATTATGTCTTACTGTTGCAATTATTTAACGGTTGAAAAGGGCAAAGAAAGAAATGAATTGCCTAATTTTTTTTCTGCATTTTATTCCACAGCTGGTCACAACTCTTGGAAAGTCTCCCTCTTCCAAACGTAAGATAATTTCTTTGAAATACATTAGAGCTTATTAATAACTACACCATCAGCCTCTAGGGAAGATTCCCCCACCCCATTAACTAGCCGACCTAAATTTATTGTAAACAAGTCATTTTATTGTTTGTTGTAATCTCAATCTGCTAACTGTTGTGTTGAATTAAAATTAATTTGCAGATAAAATGGATATGTCCTACTGCTCCTACTCGTCCCGTGGCTTTACTTGGTGGCTTTCCTTGCACTGCATGTAAGAGTATGCAAAAAAATTTAAGGTCGGGATTTTGATTAATTACTATTTAAAACCGTGTTTCTTTTTCGTGTTTTAATTCAGGGTTTGATGTGGGAGAGCTTTCAGAAGATTGTCCAGATGATTTTGAAGGTTTAGACTCCTCAGCAGCACATATTGCAAACTTACTGTCTACAGAGCCTGCTGATAGTAAGATATACTGCTGTTTTTCCATCTAAGCACAGTTCACTAATATCCAGAGGCTTATTGAACTTTATGAATACAATAATATTTCTTTTTAACGGGTAGGGGAGAGAGAACTAAATGACAGCAAGTTCACTCTATTGCATACAGTATAAGAATACTTTAGTTTCTTTTTCATCTTCCGTTTTTGTGATTTTCGCCAATTTCGTTCCATGTCTAACGACCTAAAATCCGTCATACTTTGCAAAAGCTTTATGCTGGCAAGGTTACACCATTGATCCCAAAACCACCACCTTTCCATAGAGTT